>CAHIKZ030001635.1:85000-180000 GCA_903632075.3 Acanthosepion pharaonis | reverse complement strand
GAGGCATGAGTTCAGTGACATTATTTCTCACTCTCTTCAAAATGTCTTTGCAAATTTTCCATAAAGTAGTATAAGCACACATATGCTATTTTTAACTTCAGTTTCAATGATTTCTTTTGTTATTTGTTTATTTATTCACATTTAGCTTTCGTCTTAAAATAAGGAAACATTAAACAATTATTTGCACTTGTGAATATAACTTAATTTACGACTATTTCGCGAGAATTTAGTTTAAAATCTTACTGTAATTTGGAAGCTTCAAACCGTGAAAATTTTTATTATAGCTTTAATTTCCGTGTGTAATAAAGTGTTTCATGACCCAACACTTATGTTTATGGGTTCACGCACACAGAGACACACATACAGATACACACAAACACAAACACGCATATATACACACATACGCACATTCAAACTAGCTGATATGACTTGAACAAACCCCTGAAACATGAAAAGATTTCATCAAGCGGAGACACTTGATAAACCTGATTTAAAATATTACTTCTTTCATTACCATAAATTAAATAGCTCTTTTATTTTAGATGTATTAAAGAAATTAAAATATTAGTCATTTTATTAAAAAAATATTTTAAATCAAAATATTATTTATTTTCTCTGTGACTTTATCCCGACCCACATTCCGAATCAGGCCTGTCAACCTAAAGATCTTAAAACCTGGACATTTATATATCTAACTTTTGAAAAGCAAGGAGAAACAGAATGATTTCAAATACAGCCCTAAAAATGCCTACTCTAAAACATCATTGACTTCCAACAGAGACATGGTTCAGGACCAACATTAACCAATTTCAGGCCAATGGTCCACTTATAAACAAATCTGGATTCAGTAAATCCCCTATTGAAAAATATTATCTCCTCAATAACTTAACCGAATCATCACCCGAAGCAGCGAGACATATTTCAAAACATTTTTGACAGAGAAAGCTCAAGTATTTACTTCTAGAGAGAATTTTATTTTAAAAAAAAAACAAAAAACAAAACAAAAGTGGTAGACTCGGCAGAAAACCAACGCTTAATAGTTAACCGAGAGAACACTAGTTATGAACAGAGATAAAGAGCTCAAAACCAGGATCCTCCTATAGGTGCAAGTCTGTGAAGAGGTTATATTATTTCTATGTCGACAAAACCTATCGAATGACTTTTATTTTATGAAATTCTTTTTTTTTTACTGCTATCAGAAGCTTATCATAAATTCCAAACCACAATTCGAGGCAGTTTCCAGTCTTCCAGTTGCTTAATTTTGGTAATCATTAAATCAATCAATTTCTGAAAATAAATGAACAATTCTACAATAGAATTCCATGGTTCTTGGATAGAATTCCGCAGATTATATATGCTAGAGAACTAGTTATCTGTTAATTTAGACGATATATAAAATTTCAGATGATCAAAACTGGGTTTTCATCCGGTGATTAGCCTGTCCATGAGATAACCTGAAATCAT
Organism: Acanthosepion pharaonis; assembly: GCA_903632075.3. NCBI lineage: Eukaryota > Metazoa > Mollusca > Cephalopoda > Sepiida > Sepiidae > Acanthosepion > Acanthosepion pharaonis. The sequence goes on along the minus strand of CAHIKZ030001635.1, from coordinate 178,536 downwards.
TTTTGCCAGCTAGATGTTTCTAGAAGAATGTCAAAAGATGATCTGAAAGCCTTTTTTATGTCAGGTAGATATTGGTAGAAAAACACCAGATGATGATCGGAAAGCCTTTTTATGTCAGGTAGATATTGGGAGAAAAACACAGATGATGATCTGAAAGCCTTTTTTTATGTCAGGTACATATTGGGAGAAAAAAAAACCAGATGATGATCTGAAAGCCTTTTTTTATGTCAGGTAGATATTGGTAGAAAAACAACAGATGATGATCTGAAAGCCTTTTTTTATGTCAGGTAGATATTGGTAGAAAAACACCAGATGATGATCTGAAAGCCTTTTTTTTATGTCAGGTAGATATTTGTAGAAAAACACCAGATGATGATCTGAAAGCCTTTTTTTATGTCAGGTAGATATTGGTAGAAAAAAACAGATGATGATCTGAAAGCCTTTTTTTTTATGTCAGGTAGATATTGGTAAAAAACACCAGATGATGATCTGAAAGCCTTTTTTATGTCAGGTAGATATTGGTAGAAAAACACCAGATGATGATCTGAAAGCCTTTTTTATGTCAGGTAGATATTGGTAGAAAAACACCAGATGATGATCTGAAAGTCTTTTTTATGTCAGGTAGATATTGGTAGAAAAACACCAGATGATGATCTGAAAGTCTTTTTTTATGTCAGGTAGATATTGGTAGAAAAACACCAGATGATGATCTGAAAGTCTTTTTATGTCAGGTAGATATTGGTGAAAAAACCAGATGATGATCTGAAAGTCTTTTTTATGTCAGGTAGATATTGGTAAAAAACACCAGATGATGATCTGAAAGCCTTTTTTATGTCAGGTAGATATTGGTAGAAAACACCAGATGATGATCTGAAAGCCTTTTTATGTCAGGTAGATATTGGTAGAAAACACCAGATGATGATCTGATCCTTTTTATGTCAGATAGATATTGGTAGAAAAACACCAGATGATGATCTTTTTTATGTCAGGTAGATATTGGTAGAAAAACAAATGATGATCTGAAAGATGTCAGGTAGATATTGGTAGAAAAACACCAGATGATGATCTTTTTTTTCAGGTAGATATTGGTAGAAAAACACCAGATGATGATCTGAAAGCCTTTTTATGTCAGGTAGATATTGGTAAAAAACACCAGATGATGATCTGAAAGCCTTTTTTTATGTCAGGTAGATATTGGTAGAAAAACACCAGATGATGATCTGAAAGCCTTTTTTATGTCAGGTAGATATTGGTAAAAAACACCAGATGATGATCTGAAAGCCTTTTTTTTTATGTCAGGTAGATATTGGTAGAAAACACCAGATGATGATCTGAAAAGTCTTTTTTTGTCAGGTAGATATTGGTAGAAAAAACACCAGATGATGATCTGAAAGTCTTTTTTTCATGTCAGGTAGATATTGGTAGAAAAAAAAACCAGATGATGATCTGAAAGCCTTTTTTTTTATGTCAGGTAGATATTGGTAGAAAAACGCAGATGATGATCTGAAAGCCTTTTTTTATGTCAGGTAGATATTGGTCACCAGATGATGATCTGAAAGCCTTTTTATTCAGGTAGAAAAAAACACCAGATGATGATCTGAAAGCCTTTTTATGTCAGGTAGATATTGGTAGAAAAACACCAGATGATGATCTGAAAGCCTTTTTTTATGTCAGGTAGATATTGGTAGAAAAACACCAGATGATGATCTGAAAGCCTTTTTATATCAGTCAGATATTGGTAGAAAAATGATGATCTGACCAGATGATGATGATGATCTGAAAGCCTTTTTTATGTCAGGTAGATATTGGTAGAAAAACAACAGATGATGATCTGAAAGTATATGTCAGGTAGATATTGGTACCACAGATGATGATTTGAAAGCCTTTTTTATGTCAGGTAGATATTGGTAGAAAAACACCAGATGATGATCTGAAAGCCTTTTTATGTCAGGTAGATATTGGTAGAAAAACACCAGATGATGATCTGAAAGATGTCAGGTAGATATTGGTAGAAAAACAACATGATGATGATCTGAAAGCCTTTTTTATGTCAGGTAGATATTGGTAGAAAACACCAGATGATGATCTGAAAGCCTTTTTATGTCAGGTAGATATTGGTAGAAAAACACCAGATGATGATCTGAAAGCCTTTTTTATGTCAGGTAGATATTGGTAGAAAAACACCAGATGATCTGAAAGATCTGAAAGCCTTTTTTTATGTCAGGTAGATATTGGTAGAAAAACACCAGATGATGATCTGAAAGCCTTTTTTTATGTCAGGTAGATATTGGTAGAAAAACACCAGATGATGATCTGAAAGCCTTTTTTATCAGGTAGATATTGGTAAAAACTTTGATGATGATCTGAAACACCAGATGATGATCTGAAAGCCTTTTTTTTTATGTCAGGTAGATATTGGTAGAAAAACACAGATGATGATCTGAAAGCCTTTTTTATGTCAGGTAGATATTGGTAGAAAAACACCAGATGATGAAAGATTTTTTTATGTCAGGTAGATATTGGTAGAAAAACACCAGATGATGATCTGAAAGCCTTTTTTATGTCAGGTAGATATTGGTAGAAAAACACCAGATGATGATCTGAAAGCCTTTTTTATGTCAGGTAGATATTGGTAGAAAAACACCAGATGATGATCTGAAAGCCTTTTTATGTCAGGTAGATATTGGTAGAAAAACACCAGATGATGATCTGAAAGCCTTTTTTATGTCAGGTAGATATTGGTGAAAAACACCAGATGATGATCTGAAAGCCTTTTTTTTATGTCAGGTAGATATTGATGATGATCTGAAAGTTTTTTATCCAAAAGATATTGGTAAAAAACAACAGATGATGATCTGAAAGCTTTTTTATGTCAGGTAGATTTGGTAGAAAAACACCAGATGATGATCTGAAAGCCTTTTTATGTCAGGTAGATATTGGTGAAAAACACAGATGATGATCTGAAAGCCTTTTTTATGTCAGGTAGATATTGGTAGAAAAACGCAGATGATGATCTGAAATCCTTTTTTTTATCAGGTAGATATTGGTAGAAAAACACCAGATGATGATCTTTTTTTATGTCAGGTAGATATTGGTATGTCAAAAAAACACCAGATGATGATCTGAAAGCCTTTTTTATGTCAGGTAGATATTGGTAGAAAAACACCAGATGATGATCTGAAAGTCTTTTTTATGTCAGGTAGATATTGGTAGAAAAACACCAGATGATGATCTGAAAGTCTTTTTTTATGTCAGGTAGATATTGGTAGAAAGACAACAGATGATGATCTGAAAGCCTTTTTTATGTCAGGTAGATATTGGTAGAAAAACACCAGATGATGATCTGAAAGCCTTTTTTATGTCAGGTACATATTGGTAGAAAAACACCAGATGATGATCTGAAAGCCTTTTTTATGTCAGGTACATATTGGTAGAAAAACACCAGATGATGATCTGAAAGTTTTTTTATATCAGGTAGATATTGGTGAAAAACGCAGATGATGATCTGAAAGCCTTTTTTTTATGTCAGGTAGATATTGGTAGAAAAACACCAGATGATGATCTGAAAGCCTTTTTATGTCAGGTAGATATTGGTAGAAAAACACCAGATGATGATCTGAAAGTTTTTATGTCAGGTAGATTTTTGATGATCTGAAAGGTCAGGTATATTGGTAGAAAAACACCAGATGATGATCTGAAAGTCTTTTTTATGTCAGGTAGATATTGGTAGAAAAACACCAGATGATGATCTGAAAGCCTTTTTTTATGTCAGGTAGATATTGGTAGAAAAACACCAGATGATGATCTGAAAGCCTTTTTTATGTCAGGTAGATATTGGTAGAAAAACACCAGATGATGATCTGAAAGCCTTTTTTTATGTCAGGTATGTTGGTAAAAAACACCAGATGATGATCTGAAAGCCTTTTTTATGTCAGGTAGATATTGGTAGAAAAACGCAGATGATGATCTGAAAGCCTTTTTTATGTCAGGTAGATATTGGTAGAAAAACACCAGATGATGATCTGAAAGCCTTTTTTATGTCAGGTAGATATTGGTAAAAAAACACCAGATGATGATCTGAAAGCCTTTTTTTATGTCAGGTAGATATTGGTAGAAAAACACCAGATGATGATCTGAAAGCCTTTTTTATGAGGTGATCTTGGTAAAAACCTTTTTTTTTATATCAGGTAGATATTGGTAGAAAACACCAGATGATGATCTGAAAGCCTTTTTTTATGTCAGGTAGATATTGGTAAAAAACACCAGATGATGATCTGAAAGCCTTTTTTTTATGTCAGGTAGATATTGGTAGAAAACACCAGATGATGATCTGAAAGTTTTTTATATCAGGTAGATATTGGTAGAAAAACACCAGATGATGATCTGAAAGCCTTTTTTTATGTCAGGTAGATATTGGTAGAAAAACTGATGATTTTTTTATGTCAGGTAGATATTGGTAAAAAAACACCAGATGATGATCTGAAAGCCTTTTTTTATGTCAGGTAGATATTGGTAGAAAAACACCAGATGATGATCTGAAAAGCCTTTTTTATGTCAGGTAGATATTGGTAGAAAACACCAGATGATGATCTGAAAGCCTTTTTATGTCAGGTAGATATTGGTGAAAAAAAAACACCAGATGATGATCTGAAAAAACGCCTTTTTTATGTCAGGTAGATATTGGTAGAAAAACACCAGATGATGATCTGAAAGCCTTTTTATGTCAGGTAGATATTGGTAGAAAAACCAGATGATGATCTGAAAGCCTTTTATGTCAGGTAGATATTGGTAGAAAAACACAGATGATGATCTGAAAGCTTTTTTTATGTCAGGTAGATATTGGTAGAAAAACACCAGATGATGATCTGAAAGCCTTTTTTGTCAGGTAGATATTGTAGAAAACAGGATGATCTGATTTTTTTATGTCAGGTAGATATTGTCAAAAAACACCAGATGATGATCTGAAAGATTTTTTATGTCAGGTAAATATTGGTAAAAACACCAGATGATGATCTGAAAGCCTTTTTTGTCAGGTAGATATTGGTAGAAAAACACCAGATGATGATCTGAAAGCCTTTTTTATGTCAGGTAGATATTGGTAGAAAAACACCAGATGATGATCTGAAAGCCTTTTTATATCAGGTAGATATTGGTAGAAAAACACCAGATGATGATCTGAAAGCCTTTTTTATGTCAGGTAGATATTGGTAGAAAAACACCAGATGATGATCTGAAAGCCTTTTTTATGTCAGGTAGATATTGGTGAAAAACACCAGATGATGATCTGAAAGCCTTTTTTTATCAGGTAGATATTGGTAGAAAAACACCAGATGATGATCTGAAAGCCTTTTTTTATGTCAGGTACATATTGGTAAAAAAACACCAGATGATGATCTGAAAGTCTTTTTTATGTCAGGTAGATATTGGTGAAAAACACCAGATGATGATCTGAAAGCCTTTTTTATGTCAGGTAGATATTGGTAGAAAACACCAGATGATGATCTGAAAGCCTTTTTATGTCAGGTTTTGGTAAAAACACCAGATGATGATCTGAGGTCAGATATTTGGTAGAAAACACCAGATGATGATCTGAAAGCCTTTTTTTATGTCAGGTAGATATTGGTGAAAACACCAGATGATGATCTGAAAGCCTTTTTTATATCAGGGTAGATATTGGTAAAAAAACACCAGATGATGATCTGAAAGCCTTTTTTTATGTCATGTCAGGTAGATATTGGTAGAAAAAACACCAGATGATGATCTGAAAGCCTTTTTTATGTCAGGTAGATATTGGTGAAAAACACCAGATGATGATCTGAAAGCCTTTTTATGATCAGGTGTGAGATCTGATTTTTTATGTAGAAAAAAAACACCAGATGATGATCTGAAAGTCTTTTTTTTTGTCAGGTAGATATTGGTAGAAAAACACCAGATGATGATCTGAAAGCCTTTTTATGTCAGGTAGATATTGGTAGAAAAACACCAGATGATGATCTGAAAGCCTTTTTTATGTCAGGTAGATATTGGTAAAAAAACACCAGATGATGATCTGAAAGCCTTTTTGTCAGGTAGATATTGGTAGAAAAACACCAGATGATGATCTGAAAGCCTTTTTTATGTCAGGTATTGGTAAAAACACCAGATGATGATCTGAAAGCCTTTTTATGTCAGGTAGATATTGGTGAAAAACACCAGATGATGATCTGAAAGCCTTTTTTTTATGTCAGGTAGATATTGGTAGAAAAACGCAGATGATGATCTGAAAGTTTTTTATGTCAGGTAGATATTGGTAAAAAACCAGATGATGATCTGAAAGCCTTTTTTTATGTCAGGTAGATATTGGTAGAAAAACACCAGATGATGATCTGAAAGCCTTTTTTTTATGTCAGGTAGATATTGGTAGAAAAACACCAGATGATGATCTGAAAGCCTTTTTTATGTCAGGTAGATATTGGTAAAAAACACCAGATGATGATCTGAAAGCCTTTTTATGTCAGGTAGATATTGGTAGAAAAACAGATGATGATCCGAAAGCCTTTTTATGATGATGATCTGAAAGCCTTTTTATGTCAGGTAGATATTGGTAGAAAACACAGATGATGATCTGAAAGCCTTTTTTATGTCAGGTAGATATTGGTAAAAACACCAGATGATGATCTGAAAGCCTTTTTATGTCAGGTAGATATTGGTGAAAAACACCAGATGATGATCTGAAAGCCTTTTTATGTCAGGTAGATATTGGTGAAAAACACCAGATGATGATCTGAAAGCCTTTTTTATGTCAGGTAGATATTGGTGAAAAACACAGATGATGATCTGAAAGCCTTTTTTATGTCAGGTAATATTGGTAGAAAAACACCAGATGATGATCTGAAAGCCTTTTTTTATGTCAGGTAGATATTGGTAGAAAAACACCAGATGATGATCTGAAAGCCTTTTTTATGTCAGGTAGATATTGGTAGAAAAACACCAGATGATGATCTGAAAGCCTTTTTTATGTCAGGTAGATATTGGTAAAAACACGAGATGATGATCTGAAAGCCTTTTTATGTCAGGTAGATATTGGTAGAAAAACACCAGATGATGATCTGAAAGCCTTTTTTTTATGTCAGGTAGATATTGGTAAAAACACCAGATGATGATCTGAAAGCCTTTTTTATGTCAGGTAGATATTGGTAGAAAACACCAGATGATGATCTGAAAGCCTTTTTATGTCAGGTAGATATTGGTAGAAAAACACCAGATGATGATCTGAAAGCCTTTTTTATGTCAGGTAGATATTGGTAGAAAAACACCAGATGATGATCTGAAAGCCTTTTTATGTCAGGTAGATATTGGTCAGGTAGAAAAAAAAACACCAGATGATGATCTGAAAGCCTTTTATGTCAGGTTTTGGTGTCCAGATGATGATCTGGTTTTTTTATGTCAAAAAAAAAACGCAGATGATGATCTGAAAGAAAGTTTTATGTCAGGTAGATATTGGTAGAAAAACGCAGATGATGATCTGAAAGCCTTTTTATGTCAGGTAGATATTGGTAAAAACAACAGATGATGATCTGAAAGCCTTTTTTATGTCAGGGTAGATATTGGTAGACACCAGATGATGATCTGCCTTTTTATATCAGGTAGATATTGGTAGAAAAACACCAGATGATGATCTGAAAGTGTCAGGTAGATATTGGTGAGAAAACACCAGATGATGATCTGAAAAGCCTTTTTATGTCAGGTAGATATTGGTAAAAAAACACCAGATGATGATCTGAAAGCCTTTTTTTATGTCAGGTAGATATTGGTAAAAACACCAGATGATGATCTGAAAGCCTTTTTTTATGTCAATATTGGTAAAAAACACCAGATGATGATCTGAAAGCCTTTTTTATGTCAGGTAGATATTGGTAGAAATATTGACCAGATGATGATCTGAAAGTTTTTTTATGTCAGGTAGATATTGGTAGAAAACACCAGATGATGATCTGAAAGCCTTTTTTTATGTCAGGTAGATATTGGTAGAAAAACACCAGATGATGATCTGAAAGTCTTTTTTCAGGTATGATATTGGTAGAAAAACAGATGATGATCTGAAAGCCTTTTTTATGTCAGGTAGATATTGGTAAAAAACGCAGATGATGATCTGAAAGTCTTTTTTTTATGTCAGGTAGATATTGGTAAAAACACCAGATGATGATCTGAAAGCCTTTTTTATGTCAGGTAGATATTGGTAAAACACCAGATGATGATCTGAAAGCCTTTTTTATGTCAGGTAGATATTGGTAGAAAAACACCAGATGATGATCTGAAAGCCTTTTTTTATGTCAGGTAGATATTGGTAGAAAAACACCAGATGATGATCTGAAAGCCTTTTTTTATGTCAGGTAGATATTGGTAGAAAAACACCAGATGATGATCTGAAAGCCTTTTATGTCAGGTAGATATTGGTGAAAAACACCAGATGATGATCTGAAAGCCTTTTTTTATGTCAGGTAGATATTGGTAAAAAACACCAGATGATGATCTGAAAGCCTTTTTTATATGTCAGGTAGATATTGGTGAAAAACACCAGATGATGATCTGAAAGCCTTTTTATGTCAGGTAGATATTGGTAGAAAACACCAGATGATGATCTGAAGTCTTTTTTTATGTCAGGTAGATATTGGTAGAAAAACACCAGATGATGATCTGAAAGTCTTTTTATGTCAGGTAGATATTGGTGAAAAACACCAGATGATGATCTGAAAGTCTTTTTTATGTCAGGTATTTGATGATGATCTGGTATGTCAAGATATTGGTAGAAAACACCAGATGATGATCTGAAAGTTTTTTATGTCAGGTAGATATTGGTAGAAAAACACCAGATGATGATCTGAAAGCCTTTTTTATATGTCAGGTAGAAAATTGGTAGAAAACCTTTTTTACAGGTAGATGATGATCTGAAAGTCTTTTTTTATGTCAGGTAGATATTGGTAAAAAAACCAGATGATGATCTGAAAGCCTTTTTATGTCAGGTAGATATTGGTAGAAAAACACCAGATGATGATGATCTGAAAGCCTTTTTTATGTCAGGTAGATATTGGTGAAAAACACAGATGATGATCTGAAAGCCTTTTTTATGTCAGGTAGATATTGGTAAAAAACACCAGATGATGATCTGAAAGCCTTTTTATGTCAGGTAGATATTGTAGAAAACACCAGATGATGATCTGGTTTTTTTATGTCAATAAAAAAACACCAGATGATGATGAAAGTTTTTTATGTCAGGTGAAAGAAAACACTTTTTTTTATGTCAGGTAGATATTGGTAAAAAACACCAGATGATCTGAAAGCCTTTTTTATGTCAGGTAGATATTGGTAGAAAAAACACCAGATGATGAAAGTTTTTTTATGTCAGGTAGATATTGGTAAAAAACACCATGATGATCTGAAAGTCTCAGGTAATATTGGTAGAAAAACGCAGATGATGATCTTATTTTTTATGTCAGGTAGATATTGGTAGAAAAAAACACCAGATGATGATCTGAAAGCCTTTTTTTATGTCAGGTAGATATTGGTAGAAAAACACAGATGATGATCTGAAAGTCTTTTTTATGTCAGGTAGATATTGGTAGAAAAACACAGATGATGATCTGAAAGCCTTTTTTATATGTCAGGTAGATATTGGTAGAAAAACACCAGATGATGATCTGAAAGCCTTTTTTTTATGTCAGGTAGATATTGGTGAAAACACCAGATGATGATCTGAAAGTTTTTTATGTCAGGTAGATATTGGTAGAAAAACACCAGATGATGATTTGAAAGCCTTTTTTATGTCAGGTAGATATTGGTAGAAAAACACCAGATGATGATTTGAAAGCCTTTTTTATGTCAGGTAGATATTGGTAGAAAAACACCAGATGATGATCTGAAAGTCTTTTTTATGTCAGGTAGATATTGGTAGAAAAACACCATGATGATCTGAAAGTTTTTTATGTCAGGTAATATTGGTAGAAAACACAGAGATGATGATCTGAAAGCCTTTTTTTATGTCAGGTAGATATTGGTGAAAAACACCAGATGATGATCTGAAAGCCTTTTTTATGTCAGGTAGATATTGGTAAAAAAAACACCAGATGATGATCTGAAAGCCTTTTTTTTATGTCAGGTAGATATTGGTGAAAAACACCAGATGATGATCTGAAAGCCTTTTTTTGTCAGGTAGATATTGGTAGAAAAACACCAGATGATGATCTTGAAAAAACCTTTTTTATATCAGGTAGATATTGGTAGAAAAACACCATGATGATGATCTTTTTATGAAAGCCTTTTTTTTATCTGAAAGGTAGATATGTCAGGTAGAAAAAAAACACCAGATGATGATCTGAAAGCCTTTTTTTTATGTCAGGTAGATATTGGTGAAAAACCAGATGATGATCTGAAAGCCTTTTTTATGTCAGGTAGATATTGGTAGAAAACACCAGATGATGATCTGAAAGCCTTTTTATGTCAGGTAGATATTGGTAGAAAAAACACCAGATGATGATCTGAAAGCCTTTTTTCATGTCAGGATGAGATATTGGTAGAAAAACACCAGATGATGATCTGAAAGCCTTTTTTATGTCAGGTAGATATTGGTAGAAAAACACAAGATGATGATCTGAAAGCCTTTTTTTATGTCAGGTAGATATTGGTGAAAAACACCAGATGATGATCTGAAAGCCTTTTTATGTCAGGTAGATATTGGTAGAAAAACACAGATGATGATCTAGATATTGGTAGAAAACACCAGATGATGATCTGAAAGCTTTTTTTATGTCAGGTAGATTGGTAAAAAAACACAGATGATGATCTGAAAGCCTTTTTATGTCAGGTAGATATTGGTGAAAAACACCAGATGATGATCTGAAAGTCTTTTTTATGTCAGGTAGATATTGGTAGAAAAACACAGATGATGATCTGAAAGTCTTTTTTATGTCAGGTAGATATTGGTAGAAAAACAGATGATGATCTGAAAGCCTTTTATGTCAGGTAGATATTGGTAAAAACACCAGATGATGATCTGATGTCAGGTAGATATTGGTAAAAAAACACCAGATGATGATCTGAAAGCCTTTTTATGTCAGGTAGATATTGGTAGAAAAACACCAGATGATGATCTGAAGGTAGATATTTGTCTTTTTTATGTCAGGTAGATATTGGTAGAAAAACACCAGATGATGATCTGAAAGCCTTTTTTATGTCAGGTAGATATTGGTAGAAAAACTCAGATGATGATCTGAAGCCTTTTTATGTCAGAAAACACCAGTAGATATTGGTAGAAAAACACCAGATGATGATCTGAAAGCCTTTTTTTATGTCAGGTAGATATTTTGATGATCTGAAAGCCTTTTTATGTCAGGTAGATATTGGTAGAAAAACGCAGATGATGATCTGAAAGCCTTTTTATGTCAGGTAGATATTGGTAGAAAAACGCAGATGATGATCTGAAAGCCTTTTTTTTATGTCAGGTAGATATTGGTAGAAAAACACCAGATGATGATCTTTTTTATGTCAGGTAGATATTGGTAAAAAAAACCAGATGATGATCTGAAAGCCTTTTTTATGTCAGGTAGATATTGGTGAAAAAACACCAGATGATGATCTGGAAGCCCTTTTTATATCAGGTAGATATTGGTGAAAAACACCAGATGATGATCTGAAAGCCTTTTTTATGTCAGGTAGATATTGGTGATGATATTTTTATGTCAGAAAAACACCAGATGATGATCTGAAAGCCTTTTATGTCAGGTAGATATTCGTAAAAAACACCAGATGATGATCTGAAGCCTTTTTTATGTCAGGTAGATATTGGTAGAAAAAACACCAGATGATGATCTGAAAGCCTTTTTATGTCAGGTAGATATTGGTGAAAACACCAGATGATGAAAGCCTTTTTTATGTCAGGTAGATATTGGTGAAAAACACCAGATGATGATCTGAAAGTCTTTTTTGTCAGGTAGATATCAGAAAAACACAGTAGATATTGGTAAAAGAAAAAAACACCAGATGATGATCTGAATCAGGTAGATATTGGTAGAAAACACTTTTTTTTTATGTCAGGTAGATATTGGTAAAAAAACACCAGATGATGATCTGAAAGTTTTTTAAATTGGTAGAAAACACCAGATTGATCTGAAAGTCTTTTTATGTCAGGTAGATATTGGTAGAAAACACAGATGATGATCTGAAAGCCTTTTTATGTCAGGTAGATATTGGTAAAAAACACCAGATGATGATCTGAAAGTCTTTTTTATGTCAGGTACATATTGGTAGAAAAACACCAGATGATGATCTGAAAGCCTTTTTTTTATGTCAGGTAGATATTGGTAGAAAACACCAGATGATGATCTGAAAGCCTTTTTATGTCAGGTAGATATTGGTAGAAAACACCAGATGATGATCTGAAAGCCTTTTTATGTCAGGTAGATATTGATAAAACACCAGATGATGATGTGAATACCAGGTAGATGAAAACACCAGATGATGATCTGCCTTTTTATGTCAAGTGAATATTGGTAGAAAAACACCAGATGATGATCTGAAAGCCTTTTTTTATATCAGGTAGATATTGGTAGAAAAACACAGATGATGATCTGAAAGTCTTTTTATGTCAGGTAGATATTGGTGAAAAACACAGATGATGATCTGAAAGCCTTTTTATGTCAGGTAGATATTGGTAGAAAAACGCAGATGATGATCTGAAAGTCTTTTTATGTCAGGTAGATATTGGTAGAAAAACACCAGATGATGATCTAGAAAGCCTTTTTTATGTCAATGTAGATATTGGTAAAAAACCAGATATGATGATCTGCCTTTTTATGTCAGGTAGATATTGGTAGAAAACACGCAGATGATGATCTGAAAGCCTTTTTTATGTCAGGTGATATTAGGTAAAAAAAACACCAGATGATGATCCTTTTTTATGTCAGGTAGATATTGGTAGAAAAACACTTTTTTTTTATGTCAGGTAATATTGGTAGAAAAAACAGATGATGATCTGAAAGCCTTTTTTATGTCAGGTAGATATTGGTAGAAAAACGCAGATGATGATCCCCAGAAAGCCTTTTTTATGTCAGGTAGATATTGGTGAAAAACACCAGATGATGATCTGAAAGCCTTTTTTATGTCAGGTAGATATTGGTAAAAACACCAGATGATGATCTGAAAGCCTTTTTATGTCAGGTGAATATTGGTAAAAAACACCAGATGATGATCTGAAAGCCTTTTTTTATATCAGGTAGATATTGGTAGAAAAACACCAGATGATGATCTGAAAGCCTTTTTATATCAGGTAGATATTGGTAGAAAAACACCAGATGATGATCTGAAAGCCTTTTTTTTATGTCAGGTAGATATTGGTAGAAAAACACCAGATGATGATGGTTTTTTATGTCAGGTAGATATTGGTAGAAAACACAGATGATGATCTGAAAGCCTTTTTATATCAGGTAGATATTGGTAGAAAAACACCAGATGATGATCTGAAAGCCTTTTTTTATGTCAGGTAGATATTGGTAGAAAAACACCTGAAGATGAGGTGATCTGAAAAACCTTTTTTATGTCAGGTGATATTAGGTAGAAAAACACCAGATGATGATCTGAAAGCCTTTTTTATATCAGGTAGATATTAGTAGAAAAAACACAGATGATGATCTGAAAGTCTTTTTTATGTCAAGGTAGATATTGGTAGAAAAACACCAGATGATGATCTGAAAGCCTTTTTTATGTCAGGTAATATTGGTAGAAAAACACAGATGATGATCTGAAGGCTTTTTTATGTCAGGTAGATATTGGTAGAAAAACACCAGATGATGATCTGAAAGCCTTTTATATGTCAGGTAGATATTGGTAGAAAACACCAGATGATGATTTGAAAGCCTTTTTATGTCAGGTAGATATTGGTAGAAAAACGCAGATGATGATCTGAAAGCCTTTTTATGTCAGGTAGATATTGGTAGAAAAACACAGATGATGATCTGTTTTTTTTATGTCAGGTAGATATTGGTGAAAAAACAGATGATGATCTGAAAGCCTTTTTTTTTATGTCAGGTAGATATTGGTAAAAAAACAACAGATGATGATCTGAAAGCCTTTTTTATGTCCAGGTAGATATTGGTGAAAAAACACCAGATGATGATCTGAAAGCCTTTTATGTCAGGTAGATATTGGTAGAAAAAATTCAGATGATGATCTGAAAGCATTTTTTATATCAGGGTAGATATTGGTGGTAAACCAGATGATGATCTGAAAGTCTTTTTTTTTATGTCAGGATAGATGTTGGTAGAAAAACCAGATGATGATCTTTTTATGTCAGGTAGATATTGGTAGAAAACAGATGATGATCTAGAAAGATGATAGATATTAGTAGAAACACTAGATGATGATCTGAAAGCCTTTTTTGTCATATTGGTGAAAAAACACCAGATCATCTGGTAGAGATGATGATGGTTTTTATGTCAGGTAAAAAACACAAGATGATGATCTGAAAGCCTTTTTTATCAGGTACATATTGGTAGAAAAAACACCAGATGATGATCTTTTTTGCGTCAGGTGATATTGGTAGAAAACACCAGATTTTTTTTTTTATTTCAGGTAGATATTGCAGAAAACACCAGATGATGATCTTTTTATGTCAAGAACCTTTTTTTTTTATGTCAGGTAGATATTGGTGAAAAAACACCAGATGATGATCTGAGCCTTTTATGCTTTTTTAGATATCAGGGATGATCTGGTTTTTGCGTCATATTGGTAGAAAAACACCAGATGATGATCTGTTTTTTATGTCAGGTAGATATTGGTAGAAACAGATGATGATCTGAAAGCCTTTTTTATCAGGTAGATATTGCAGAAAAAACACCAGATGATGATCTGAAAGCCTTTTTTAGATATTGGTAGAAAAACACCAGATGATGATCTGAAAGTCTTTTTTTATGTCAGGTAGATGTTGCAAAAACACCAGATGATGATCTGAAAGTTTCTTTTTTGTCAGGTAGATATTTGTAGAAAAAAACACCAGATGATGAACTGAAAGCCTTTTTTTATGTCAGGTAGATATTGGTAGAAAAACACCAGATGATGATCTGAAATTTTTTTATGTCAGGTAATATATTGGTAGAAAAAAACACCAGATGATGATCTGAAGTCAGGTTTATGTCAAATTGAAATATTTTGTCAGGTAGATAAAAAAAACAATTGATGATGATCTGAAAGTCTTTTTTATGTCAGGTAGATATTGGTTTAGGAAAACACCAGATGATGATCAAAAGGCCTTTTTTATGTCAGGTAGATATTGGTGAAAAGACAACAGATGATGATCTGAAAGTCTTTTTTATGTCAGGTAGATATTGGTAGAAAAACACCAGATGATGATCGAAAGCCTTTTTTATGTCAGGTACATATTGGTGGAAAACACCAGATGATGATCTGAAAGCCTTTTTTTATATCCATATTGGTAGAAAAAACACCAGATGATGATCTGAAAGTTTTTTTGTCAGGTAGATATTGATAGAAAAACACCAGATGATGATTTTTTATGTCAGGTAGAAAAAACACCAGATGATGATCTGAAAGCCTTTTTATGTCAGGTAGATATTGGTAAAAAACACCAGATGATGATCTGAACTAGCCTTGCATGTCAGGTAGATATTGGTAGAAAAACACTAGATGATTGGATCAAAGTCTTTTTTGTCAGGTAGATATTGGTAAGAAAACACCAGATGATGATCTGTTTTTTTTTATATGAGTAGATATTGGTTGAAAAACACCAGATGATGATCTGAAAGTTTTTATGTCAGGTAGATATTGGTAGAAAAACACCAGATGATGATCTGAAAGTCTTTTTTATGTCAGGTAGATATTGGTAGAAAAACACCAGATGATGATCTGAAAGTCTTTTTTATACAGGTAGATATTGGTAGAAAACACCAGATGATGATCTGAAAGTCTTTTTTATGTCAGGTAGATATTGGTAGAAAACAACAGATGATGATCTGAAAGCCTTTTTTATGTCAGGTAGATATTGGCAGAAAAACACCAGATGATGATCTGAAAGCCTTTTTTATGTCAGGTACATATTGGTAGAAAAACACCAGATGATGATCTGAAAGCCTTTTTTTATGTCAGGTAGATATTGGTAGAAAAACACCAGATGATGATCTGAAAGCCTTTTTTATGTCAGGTAGATATTGGTAGAAAAACACCAGATGATGATCTGAAAGTCTTTTTTATGTCAGGTTTTGGTTGATGATCTGAAAGCCTTTTTTTTTCAGGTAGATATTGGTAGAAAAACCAGATGATGATCTGAAAGCCTTTTTTATGTCAGGTAGATATTGGTAGAAAAACACCAGATGATGATCTGAAAGCCTTTTTTTTTATGTCAGGTAGATATTGGTAGAAAAACACCAGATGATGATCTGAAAGCCTTTTTTATGTCAGGTAGATATTGGTAGAAAAACCAGATGATGATCTGAAAGCCTTTTTTTGTCAGGTAGATATTGGTGAAAAAACAGATGTGATCTGATATTCAGGTAGAAAAAAACCAGATGATGATCTGAAAGCCTTTTTTATGTCAGGTAGATCATGTCAGGTATTGGTAGAAAAACACCAGATGATGATCTGAAAGCCTTTTTTTATTGTCAAACACCAGATATTGGTAGAAAAAAAAACGCAGATGATGATCTGAAAGCCTTTTTTTTATGTCAGGTAGATATTGGTAGAAAAAACACCAGATGATGATCTGAAAGCCTTTTTTTCAGGTAGATATTGGTAAAAAACACAGATGATGATCTGAAAGTCTTTTTATGTCAGGTAGATATTGGTAAAAAACACCAGATGATGATCTGAAAGCCTTTTTTATGTCAGGTAGATATTGGTAGAAAAACACCAGATGATGATCTGAAAGCCTTTTTTATGTCAGGTAGATATTGGTAGAAAAACGCAGATGATGATCTGAAAGCCTTTTTTTATGTCAGGTAGATATTGGTAGAAAACACCAGATGATGATCTGAAAGCCTTTTTTATATGTCAGGTATATTGGTAGAAAAACACCAGATGATGATCTGAAAGCCTTTTTATCATGTATTGGTAGGGTACCAGATGATTGAAAGCCTTTTATGTCAGGTAAAAAAAAAACACCAGATGATGATTTGAAAGCCTTTTTTATAGATCAGATGATAGATATTGGTAGAAAAACACCAGATGATGATCTGAAAGTCTTTTTTATATCAGGTAGATATTGGTGAAAAACACCAGATCTGATGTCATCTTGGTAGAAAAACACTTTTTGATGATCTGAAAGATGTATTGTGAAAAAACAGGTGATATTGGTAGAAAAAAAACAGATGATGATCTGAAAGCCTTTTTTATGTCAGGTAGATATTGGTAAAAACACCAGATGATGATCTGAAAGCCTTTTTTCATGATCAGATGATGATCTGATTTTTATTCAGGTAGAAAAAAAACACCAGATGATGATCTGAAAGCCTTTTTATGTCAGGTAGATATTGGTGAAAAACACCAGATGATGATCTGAAAGCCTTTTTTTATGTCAGGTAGATATTGGTAGAAAAACACCAGATGATGATCTAGAAAGCCTTTTTTATATCAGTCCAGATGATGATCTGAAGCCTTTTTTATGTCAGGTAGATATTGGTGAAAAACACCAGATGATGATCTGAAAGCCTTTTTTATGTCAGGTAGATATTGGTAGAAAAACACCAGATGATGATCTGAAAGCCTTTTTTTTATCCCGGTAGATATTGGTAGAAAAACAGATGATGATCTGAAAGCCTTTTTTTATGTCAGGTAGATATTGGTGAAAAACACCAGATGATGATCTGAAAGCCTTTTTTATGTCAGGTAGATATTGGTAGAAAAACACCAGATGATGATCTGAAAGCCTTTTTTTATGTCAGGTAGATATTGTGAAAACACCAGATGATGATCTTTTTTATGTCAGGTAGATATTGGTAGAAAAACACCAGATGATGATCTGAAAGCTTTTTTATATCAGGTCACCAGATGATGATGATATTGGTAGAAAAAAAACACCAGATGATGATCAGGTGAATGTTGGTAAAAACACCAGATGATGATCCTTTTTTTTTATGTCAGGTAGATATTGGTAGAAAAACACAGATGATGATCTGAAAGCCTTTTTGTCAGGTATATTGGTGAAAAACGCAGATGATGATCTGAAAGCCTTTTATGTCAGGTAGATATTGGTAAAAAAACACCAGATGATGATCTGAAAGTTTTTTTATCAGGTAGATATTGGTAAAAACACAGATGATGATGATCTGAATATCAGGTTTTTTGATGTCAGGTTTTAGATATTGGTAGAAAAACACCAGATGATGATCTGAAAAATTTTATGTCAGGTAGATATTGGTAGAAAAACACCAGATGATGATCTGAAAGTCTTTTTTATGTCAGGTAGATATTGGTAGAAAGACAACAGATGATGATCTGAAAGCCTTTTTTTATGTCAGGTAGATATTGGTAAAAAACACCATGATGATCTGAAAGTCTTTTTATGTCAGGTAGATATTGGTAGAAAAAACCAGATGATGATCTGAAAGCCTTTTTTTGTCAGGTAGATATTGGTAGAAAAACACCAGATGATGATCTGAAAGCCTTTTTTATGTCAGGTACATATTGGTAGAAAAACACCAGATGATGATCTGAAAGCCTTTTTTATGTCAGGTATATATTGGTAGAAAAACACAAGATGATGATCTGAAAGCCTTTTTATATCAGGTAGATATTGGTAGAAAAACACCAGATGATGATCTGCCTTTTTTTGCTATCAGGTAGATATTGGTAGAAAACACCAGATGATGATCTGAAAGCCTTTTTATGTCAGGTAGATATTGGTGAAAAACACAGATGATGATCTGAAAGCCTTTTTTTTTATGTCAGGTAGATATTAGTAAAAAAACACCAGATGATGATCTGAAAGCCTTTTTATGTCAGGTAGATATTGGTAGAAAAACACCAGATGATGATCCGAAAGCCTTTTTTATGTCAGGTAGATATTGGTAGAAAACACCAGATGATGATCTGAAAGCCTTTTTATATCAGGTAGATATTGGTAGAAAACACCAGATGATGATCTGAAAGTTTTTTATGTCAGGTAAATAGAAAAACACCAGATATGATCTGATTTTTTATGTCAGGTGATAAAAAAACCAGATGATGATCTGAAAGTTTTTATTCCAGGTAGATATTAAATGAAAAAACACCAGATGATGATCTGATTTTTTTATGTCAGGTAGATATTGGTGAAAACACCAGATGATGATCTGAAAGTTTTTATGTCAGGTAGATATTGAAAACACCAGATAGAAAAACACCAGATGATGATCTGAAATTGCCTTTTTTTATGTCAGGTAGATATTGGTAGAAAAACACCAGATGATGATCTGAAAGTTTTTTATGTCAGGGTGGTAGATATTGGTAGAAAAACACAGATGATGATCTGAAAGCCTTTTTATGTCAGGTAGATATTGTAGAAAAACACACAGATGATGATCTGAAAGACTTTTTTATGTCAGTAGATATTGGTAGAAACACCAGATGATGATCTGGAAAGCCTTTTTATGTCAGGGTAGATATTTGGTGAAAAACACCAGATGATGATCAGAAGTTTTTATGTCAGGTAGATATTGGTAAAAAAAAACACCAGATGATGATCTGAAAGTGAATTTTTTATATCAGGTAGATATTGGTGAAAAAAACCAGATGATGATCTGAAAGCCTTTTTATATCAGAGTGGATATTGGTGAAAAACCAGATGATGATCAAAAAGCCTTTTATGTCAGGTACATATTGGTAGAAAACACCAGATGATGATCTGAAAGGTCCAGATTTTTTTATCAGGTAGATATTGGTAAAAAACACCAGATGATGATCTGAAAGTCTTTTTTATCAGGTAGATATTGGTAGAAAAACACAGATGATGATCTGAAAGCCTTTTTTATGTCAAAATATTGGTGAAAAACAGATGATGATCTGAAAGCCTTTTTTTATGTCAGGTAGATATTGGTAGAAAAACACCAGATGATGATCTAGAAAGCCTTTTTTATGTCAGGGTAGATATTGGTAAAAAACACCAGATGATGATCTAAGCCTTTTTATGTATCAGGTGAATGTTGGTAGCCTTTTTTTTTATATCAGGTAGATATTGGTAGAAAAACGCAGATGATGATCTGAAAGCCTTTTTTATGTCAGGTAGATATTGGTAAAAAAAATCACCTTTTTTAGATGATGATCCACAGATAATTGATCCTTTTTTTTATGTCAGGTACATATTGGTGAAAAACACCAGATGATGATCTGAAGGCCTTTTTTATGTCAGGTAGATATTGGTAGAAAAACACCAGATGATGATCTGAAAAATCAGGTGAATATTGGTGAAAACCCGAGATTGATGTTTTTTATCAGGTAGATATTGGTAGAAAAACACCAGATGATGATCTGAAAGCCTTTTTATCAGGTAGATATTGGTAGAAAAACACAGATGATGATCTGAAAGCCTTTTTTATCAGGTAGATATTGGTAAAAAACAATTTTTTAGATGATGATCTGAAAGCCTTTTTTATATCAGGTAGATATTGGTGAAAAACACCAGATGATGATCAGAAAAGCCTTTTTATGTCAGGTAGATATTGGTAGAAAACGCAGATGATGATCTGATAGCCTTTTTTTTATGTCAGGTAGATATTGGTAGAAAAACACCAGATGATGATCTGAAAGCCTTTTTATGTCAGGTAGATATTGGTGAAAACACCAGATGATGATCTGGCCACTTTTTTTATATCAGGTAGATGTTGGTAGAAAAAACACCAGATGATGATCTGAAAGTCTTTTTTTTATGTCAGGTAGATATTGGTAGAAAAACACCAGATGATGATCTGAAAGTCTTTTTATGTCAGGTAGATATTGGTAGAAAAACACCAGATGATGATCTGAAAACCTTTTTTTATGTCAGGTAGATATTGTAGTGATCTGAAAACACAGGGTATATTGGTAGACCAGATGATGATCTGAAAGCCTTTTTTATGTCAGGTAGATATTGGTAGAAAAAACACCAGAGATGATGATCTATCATAGGTAATGGGGAGAAAACACCAGATGATGATCTGAAAGCCTTTTTTATGTCAGGTAGATATTGGTGAAAAACACCAGATGATGATCTGAAAGCCTTTTTTATGTCAGGTAGATATTGGTAGAAAACCCCAGATGATGATCTGAAAGCCTTTTTTATGTCAGGTAGATATTGGTAGAAAAAACACAGATGATGATCTAGAAAGAAGGTTTTTTATGTCAGGTAGATATTGGTAAAAAAACACAGATGATGATCTGAAAGCCTTTTTTATGTCAGGTAGATATTTTTATGTCAGGTATGTTCGTAAAAAACACCAGATGATGATCTGAAAGCCTTTTTTTTATGTCAGGTAGATATTGGTGAAAAAACACCAGATGATGATCTGAAAGCCTTTTTTAGGTAAGATCCAGGTAGATATTCCATTAGAAAAAAACACAGATGATCTGAAAGTTTTTTATGTCAGGTAGATATTGGTAGAAAAACCAGATGATGATCTGAAAGTTTTTTATGTCAGGTAGATATTGGTAGAAAACACCAGATGATGATCTGAAAGCCTTTTTTCATGTCAGGTAGATATTGGTAGAAACAACAGAATGATCTGACCAGATGATGATCTGAAAGTCTTTTTTATATCAATATTGGTAGAAAAACACCAGATGATGATCTGAAAGTCTTTTTTTTGTCAGGTAGATATTGGTAGAAAAACCAGATGATGATCTGAAAGTCTTTTTATGTCAGGTAGATATTGGTGAAAAAACACCAGATGATGATCTGAAAGCCTTTTTATATCAGGTAGATATTGGTAGAAAAACACCAGATGATGATCTGAAAGCCTTTTTTATCAGGTAGATATTGGTAAAAAACACCAGATGATGATCTGAAAGCCTTTTTTTTATGTCAGGTAGATATTGGTAGAAAAACACCAGATGATGATCTGAAAGCCTTTTTTATGTCAGGTAGATATTGGTAGAAAAACACCAGATGATGATCTGAAAGCCTTTTTATGTCAGGTAGATATTGGTAGAAAAACACCAGATGATGATCTGAAAGCCTTTTTTATGTCAAGGTCAGATATTGGTAGAAAAAACACCAGATGATGATCTGAAAGTCTTTTTTTTATGTCAGGTAGATATTGGTGAAAAACACCAGATGATGATCAAAAGCCTTTTTATGTCAGGTAGATATTGGTGAAAAACACTTGATTTTTTTTTATCAGGTAGATATTGGTAGAAAAAACACCAGATGATGATCTGAAAGTCTTTTTATGTCAGAGTAGATGTTGGTAAAAAACACAGATGATGATCTGAAAGCCTTTTTTTATGTCAGGTAGATATTGGTAGAAAAACACCAGATGATGATCTGAAAGCCTTTTTATGTCAGGTAGATATTGGTAGAAAAACACAGAGATGATGATCTGAAAAGCCTTTTTATGTCAGGTAGATATTGGTAGAAAAAACACCAGATGATGATCTGAAAGCCTTTTATGTCAGGTAGATATTGGTAAAAAACACCAGATGATGATCAAAAGCCTTTTATGTCAGGTAGATATTGGTGAAAAACACCAGATGATGATCTGAAAGCCTTTTTTATATCAGGTAGATATTGGTAGAAAAACACCAGATGATGATCTGAAAGCCTTTTATATGTCAGAGTAGATATTGGTAGAAAAACACCAGATGATGATCTGAAAGCCTTTTTATGTCAGGTAGATATTGGGTAGATATTGGTGAAAAAAACACAGATGATGATCTGAAAGCCTTTTTTATGTCAGGTAGATATTGGTGAAAAAACACCAGATGATGATCTAAAAGCCCTTTTTAATGTCAGGTAGATATTGGTAGAAAAACAACAGATGATGATCTGAGAAAGTCTTTTTTGTCAGGTAGATATTGGTGAAAAACACCAGATGATGATCTGAAAGTCTTTTTATGTCAGGTAGATATTGGTGAAAAAACACCAGATGAGATCTTTTTTTTATGTCAGGTACATATTGGTAGAAAAACACCAGATGATGATCTGAAAAAACACCAAGCCTTTTATGTCAGGTAGATATTGGTAGAAAAACACCAGATGATGATCTGAAAGCCTTTTTTTATATCAGGTAGATATTGGTGAAAAACACCAGATGATGATCTGAAAGCCTTTTTTTTTCATGTCAGGTAGATGGTAGAAAAACACCAGATGATGATCTGAAAGCCTTTTTTATGTCAGGTAGATATTGGTGAAAAAACACCAGATGATGATCTGATAGCCTTTTTATGTCAGGTAGATATTGGTAGAAAAAACCAGATGATGATCTGAAAGCCTTTTTTATGTCAGGTAGATATTGGTAGAAAAACACCAGATGATGATCTGAAAGCCTTTTTATGTCAGGTAGATATTGGTGAAAAAACACCAGATGATGATCTGAAGAAAGCCTTTTTTATGTCCGGTAGATATTGGTAGAAAAACGCAGATGATGATCTGAAAGCCTTTTTTATGTCAGGTAGATATTGTAGAAAAACCAGATGATGATCTGAAAGTTTTTATGTCAGGTAGATATTGGTGAAAAACACCAGATGATGATCTAAGAAAGCCTTTTTTTATCAGGTAGATATTGGCAGAAAACACCAGATGATGATCTGAAAGCCTTTTTTTATGTCAGGTAGATATTGGTAGAAAAACACCAGATGATGATCTGAAAGCCTTTTTATGTCATATTGGTCACCAGGATAGATATTGGTGAAAAACTGATATTGGTATTGGTAAAAAACACAGATGATGATCTGAAAGCCTTTTTTTATATCAGGTAGATATTGGTAAAAAAAACACCAGATGATGATCTGAAGGCCTTTTTTATGTCAGGTAGATATTGGTAGAAAAAACACCAGATGATGATCTGAAAGACTTTTTTATATCAGGTAGATATTGGTAAAAAAAACCAGATGATGATCTGAAAGCCTTTTTTATGTCAGGTAGATATTGGTAGAAAAACACCAGATGATGATCTGAAAGCCTTTTTATGTCAGGTAGATATTGGTAGAAAACACCAGATGATGATCTGAAAGCCTTTTTTATGTCAGGTAGATATTGGTAAAAAAGACAACAGATGATGATCTGAAAGCCTTTTTATGTCATGATATTGGTGAGAAAACACAGGTGATCTGATTTTTTATGTCAGGTAAAAAAAAACGCAGATGATGATCTGAAAGCCTTTTTTTATGTCAGGTAGATATTGGTAGAAAAACACCAGATGATGATCTGAAAGCCTTTTTATGTCAGGTAGATATTGGTAGAAAAACACCAGATGATGATCTGAAAGCCTTTTTTATTCAGGTACATATTGGTAAAAACACCAGATGATGATCTGATAGCCTTTTTTATGTCAGGTAGAAACAGATGATGAGGTCAATGATGATGATGATCTGAAAGCCTTTTTTATGTCAGGTAGATATTGGTAGAAAAACACCAGGATGATGATCTGATAGCCTTTTATGTCAAGGTAATATTGGTAGAAAAACGCAGATGATGATCTGAAAGCCTTTTTTATGTCAGGTAGATATTGGTAGAAAACACCAGATGATGATCTGAAAGCCTTTTTTATGTCAGGTAGATATTGGTAGAAAAACACAGATGATGATCTGAAAGCCTTTTTTATGTCAGGTAGATATTGGTAGAAAAACACCAGATGATGATCTAGAAAGCCTTTTTATGTCAGGTAAAAACACCAGATATTGGTAGAAAAACACCAGATGATGATCTGAAAGGTAGATATTGGTGAAAAACACCAGATGATTTTTTTTATGTCAGGTAGATATTGGTAGAAAAACACCAGATGATGATCTGAAAGCCTTTTTTTTATGTCAGGTAGATATTGGTAGAAAAACGCAGATGATGATCTGAAAGTCTTTTTTATGTCAGGTAGATATTGGTAGAAAAACACCAGATGATGATCTGAAAGTCTTTTTTTATGTCAGGTAGATATTGGTAGAAAAACACCAGATGATGATCTGAAAGTCTTTTTTTATGTCAGGTAGATATTGGTAGAAAAACACCAGATGATGATCTGAAAGTCTTTTTTATGTCAGGTAGATATTGGTAGAAAAACGCAGATGATGATCTGAAAGCCTTTTTTATGTCAGGGTAGATATTGGTAGAAAAACAATTCAGATGATGATCTGAAAGCCTTTTTTATGTCAGGTAGATATTGGTGAAAAACAAGATGATGATCTGAAAGCCTTTTTTATGGTAGATATTGGTAGAAAAACACCAGATGATGATCTGAAGTCCCTTTTTTTATGTCAGGTAGATATTGGTAGAAAAACACCAGATGATGATCTGAAAGCCTTTTTGTCAGGTATATTGGTAGAAAAACACCAGATGATGATTTGAAAGCCTTTTTATGTCAGAGTAGATATTGGTGAAAAACACCAGATGATGATCTGAAAGCCTTTTTTTATGTCAGGTAGATATTGGTAGAAAAACACCAGATGATGATCTGAAAGCCTTTTTAATATCAGAGTAGATATTGTAGAAAAACACCAGATGATGATCTGAAAGCCTTTTTTATGTCAGGTAGATATTGGTAGAAAAACACCAGATGATGATCTGAAAGCCTTTTTTATGTCAGAGTGGAGGTAGATATGATCTGGTAGAAAATATTGGTGAAAAACACCAGATGATGATCTGAAAGCCTTTTTTTATGTCAGGTACATATTGGTGAAAAACACCAGATGAGATGATGATCAGGAATATTGGTAGAAAAACACAGATTTTTATGCCTTTTTAGGGTAGATATTGGTAGAAAAACACCAGATGATGATCTGGCCTTTTTTATGTCAGGTAGATATTAGTGAAAAAACGCAGATGATGATCTGAAAGCCTTTTTTTATGTCAGGTAGATATTGGTAGAAAAACACCAGATGATGATCTGAAAGCCTTTTTATGTCAGGTAGATATTGGTAAAAACGCAGATGAAAAAACACCAGATGATGATCTGAAAGCCTTTTTATGTCAGGTAGATATTGGTAGAAAAACACCAGATGATGATCTGAAAGCCTTTTTTATGTCAGGTAGATATTGGTAGAAAAACACCAGATGATGATCTGAAAGCCTTTTTATGTCAGGTAGATATTGGTAAAAAAACCAGATGATGATCTGAAAGCCTTTTTATGTCAGGTAGATATTGGTAGAAAAACACCAGATGATGATCTGAAAGCCTTTTTTATGTCAGGTAGATATTGGTAGAAAAACACAAGATGATGATCTGAAAGCCTTTTTATATCATGTCATATTGGTAGATGATGATCTAAGGTTTTTTATGTCAAAATTGGTGAAAAACACCAGATGATGATCTGAAAGCCTTTTTATGTCAGGTAGATATTGGTAGAAAACACCAGATGATGATCTGAAAGGCCTTTTTTATATCAGGTAGATATTGGTAGAAAAACACCATGATGATCTGAAAGCCTTTTTTATGTCAGGTAGATATTGGTGAAAAACACCAGATGATGATTTGAAAGCCTTTTTTATGTCAGGTAGATATTGGTAGAAAAAACACCAGATGATGATCTGAAAGTCCTTTTTTTATGTCAGGTAGATATTGGTAAAAAACACCAGATGATGATCTGAAAGCCTTTTTATGTCAGGTAGATATTGGTAGAAAAACAACAGATGATGATCTGAAAGCCTTTTTATGTCAGGTAGATATTGGTAAAAAACACAGATGATGATCTGAAAAGCCTTTTTATGTCAGGTAGATATGGTGAAAAACACCAGATGATGATCTGAAAGCCTTTTTTATATCAGGTATTGGTGAAAAACACCAGATGATGATCTGAAAAGCCTTTTTTTATCAGGTAGATATTGGTAGAAAAACACCAGATGATGATCTGAAAGTCTTTTTTTATGTCAGGTAGATATTGGTAGAAAAACACCAGATGATGATCTGAAAGCTGAAAGCCTTTTTTTTTTATGTCAGGTAGATATTGGTAAAAAACACAGATGATGATCTGAAAGCCTTTTTTATGTCAGGTAGATATTGGTAGAAAAACACCAGATGATGATCTGAGGTAGATATTGGTAGAAAAACCAGATGATGATCTGAAAGCCTTTTTATGTCAGGTAGATATTGATGAAAAACACCAGATGATGATCTGAAAGTCTTTTATGTCAGGTAGATATTGGTAGAAAAACACCAGATGATGATCTGAAAAGCCTTTTTTATGTCAGGTAGATATTGGTAGAAAAACACCAGATGATGATCTGAAAGCCTTTTTTATGTCAGGTAGATATTGGTGAAAAACACCAGATGATGATCTGAAAGCCTTTTTATGTCAGGTAGATATTGGTGAAAAAACCAGATGATGATCTGAAAGCCTTTTTATGTCAGGTAGATATTGGTAGAAAAACACCAGATGATGATCTGAAAGCCTTTTTATGTCAGGTAGATATTGGTAGAAAAACACCAGATGATGATCTGAAATTGGTAGAAAACCTTTTTTTTTATGTCAGGTGAGATATTGGTAAAAAAACACCAGATGATGATCTGAAAGCCTTTTTTATGTCAAAGGTAGATATTGGTAGAAAAACACCAGATGATGATCTGAAAGCCTTTTTTTTATGTCAGGTAGATATTGGTAGAAAAACACCAGATGATGATCTGAAAGACTTTTTATGTCAGGTAGATATTGGTAGAAAAACGCAGATGATGATTTGATAGCCTTTTATGTCAGGTAGATATTGGTAGAAAAACACCAGATGATGATCTGAAAGCCTTTTTATGTCAGGTAGATATTGGTAGAAAAACACCAGATGATGATCTGAAAGCCTTTTTAATGTCAGGTAGATATTGGTGAAAAACACCAGATGATGATCTGAAACCCTTTTTTTATGTCAGGTAGATATTGGTGAAAAACAACAGATGATGATCTGAAAGCCTTTTTTATGTCAGGTAGATATTGGTAGAAAAACAGATGATCCCAGAGATGATCTTAGTAAAAAAACACCAGATGATGATCTTTTTTATGTCAGGTAGATATTGGTAGAAAAACACCAGATGATGATCTGAAAGCCTTTTTATGTCAGGTAGATATTGGTAGAAAAACATGATGATCCCTTTTTATGTCAAGTATGATGATGATCTGAAAGCCTTTTTATGTCAGGTAGATGTTGGTAAAAAACACAGATGATGATCTGAAAGCCTTTTTTTTTTATGTCAGGTACATATTGGTAGAAAAAAACACCAGATGATGATCTGAGCCTTTTTGTCAGGTACATATTGGTAGAAAAACACCAGATGATGATCTGAAAGCCTTTTTTATGTCAGGTACATATTGGTAGAAAAACACCAGATGATGATCTGAAAGCCTTTTTTATGTCAGGTAGATATTGCAGAAAAACACTAGATGATGATCTGATTTTTTTTATGTCAGGTAGATATTGCAAAAAACACCAGATGATGATCTGAAAGCCTTTTTTTTTCAGGTAGATATGTCAGGTACATATTGGTAGAAAACACCGACAGATGATGATCTGGCAGAGGCTTTTTATGTCAGGTAGATATTGGTAGAAAAAACTTTTATGTCACATATTGGTGAAAAACAGATGATGATCTGAAAGTCTTTTTTATGTCAGGTACATATTGGTAGAAAAACACCAGATGATGATCTGAAAGCCTTTTTTATGTCAGGTAGATATTGGTAGAAAAACGCAGATGATGATCTGAAAGCCTTTTTTTTGATGTCAGGTAGATATTGGTAGAAAAACACCAGATGATGATCTGAAAGCCTTTTTTTTTTGTCAGGTAGATATTGGTGAAAAACACCAGATGATGATCTGAAAGCCTTTTTATGTCAGGTAGATATTGGTAGAAAAAACCAGATGATGATCTGAAAGTCTTTTTTATGTCAGGTAGATATTGGTGAAAAACGCAGATGATGATCTGAAAGACTTTTTTATGTCAGGTAGATATTGGTAGAAAAAACACCAGATGATGATCTGAAAGCCTTTTTTATGTCAGGTAGATATTGGTGAAAAAAACCAGATGATGATCTGAATGTCTTTTTATGTTATATTGGTAGAAAAACAGGTAGATGTTGGTAAAAAACACCAGATGATGATCTGAAAGTTTTTTTATATCAGGTAGATATTGCAGAAAAACACCAGATGATGATCTGAAAGCCTTTTTTATTGGTAGATATTGCAAAAACACCAGATGATGATCCTGAAAGTCTTTTTTATGTCAGGTAGATATTGGTAGAAAAACACAGATGATGATCTGAAAGCCTTTTTTATGTCAGGTAGATATTGGTAGAAAAAACACCAGATGATGATCTGAAAAGCCTTTTTTATGTCAGGTAGATATTGGTGAGAAAACACCAGATGATGATCTGAAAGTCTTTTTTTATGTCAGGTAGATATTGGTAGAAAGAAAAAACAACAGATGATGATCTAAAAACCTTTTTATGTCAGGTAGATATTGGTAAAAAAAACAACAGATGATGATCTGAAAAAGCCTTTTTTTTTCAGGTAGATATTGTGTAGAAAAAGCACCAGATGATGATCTGAAAGCCTTTTTTATGTCAGGTACATATTGGTAGAAAAAAACCAGATGATGATGATCTGAAAGCCTTTTTTTTATCAGGTACATATTGGTAGAAAAACACCAGATGATGATCTTTTTATCAGGTAGATATTGGTAGAAAAACGCAGATGATGATCAGGTTTTTATGTGAAAAACAGGTAGATATTGATAGAAAAACAGATGATGATCTGAAAAGCTTTTTTTATGTCAGGTAGATATTGGTAGAAAAACACCAGATGATGATCAGAAGGCCTTTTTGTTATGTCAGGTAGATATTGGTGAAAAACACCAGATGATTTTGAAAGCCTTTTTATGTCAGGTAGATATTGGTTTGAAAAAAACCAGATGATTTGAAAGCCTTTTTTATATCAGGTAGATATTGGTAGAAAAACACCAGATGATGATCCAGATGATGATGATGATCTGAAAGCCTTTTTTATGTCAGGTAGATATTGGTAGAAAAACACCAGATGATGATCTGAAAGCACTTTATGTCAGGTAGATATTGGTGAAAAACAACAGATGATGATCTGAAAGCCTTTTTTATGCTCAGGTAGATATTGGTAGAAAAAACAACAGATGATGATCTGAAAGCTTTTTATGTCAGGTAGATATTGGTGAAAAACACCAGATGATGATCTGAAAGCCTTTTTATGTCAGGTAGATATTGGTGAAAAACACCAGATGATGATCTGAAAGCCTTTTTATGTCAGGATATTGAAAAACACCAGATGATGATCTGGTGTCAGGTAAATTGGTACAAAACCAGATGATGATCTGAAAGCCTTTTTATGTCAGGTAGATATTGGTAGAAAAACACCAGATGATCTGATCCTTTTTTATGTCAGGTTTTGGTAGAAAAACACAGATATGATCTGAAAGGTAGATATTGCAGAAAAACACCAGATGATGATCTGAAAAGCCTTTTTTATGTCAGGTAGATATTGGTAGAAAAACACCAGATGATGATCTGAAAGCCTTTTTATGTCAGGTAGATGTTGGTAAAAAAACACCAGATGATGATCTGTTTTTATGTCAGGTAGATATTGGTAAAAACACCAGATGATGATCTGAAAGCCTTTTTTTATGTCAGGTAGATATTGGTGAAAAAAAACAGATGATGATCTGAAAGCCTTTTTTTATGCCAGGTAGATATTGGTAAAAAAACACCAGATGATGATCTGAAAGCCTTTTTATGTCAGGTAGATATTGGTAGAAAAACACAGATGATGATCTGAAAGCCTTTTTTATGTCAGGTAGATATTGGTAAAAAAAACACCAGATGATGATCTGAAAAGCCTTTTTATGTCAGGTAGATATTGGTAGAAAAACACGCAGATGATGATCTGAAAGCCTTTTTATATCAGGTAGATATTGGTAGAAAAACACCAGATGATGATCTGAAAGCCTTTTTTCAGGTAGATATTTGTCAGGATGATGATCAATTTTTTATGTCAGGTAGATATTGGTGAAAAACACCAGATGATGATCTGAAAGCCTTTTTTATGTCAGGTAGATATTGGTAGAAAAAACACCAGATGATGATCTGAAAGTCTTTTTTATGTCAGGTAGATATTGGTGAAAAATACCAGATGATGATCTGAAAGTCTTTTTTATGTCAGGTAGATATTGGTGATGAATCTTTTTTTTATGTCAGGTAGATATTGGTAGAAAACACCAACAGATGATGATCTGAAAGCCTTTTTTATGTCAGGTAGATATTGGTAAAAAACAACAGATGATGATCTGAAAGCCTTTTTGTTATGTCAGGTAGATATTGGTAGAAAAACACCAGATGATGATCTGAAAGCCTTTTTTATGTCAGGTAGATATTGGTAGAAAACACCAGATGATGATCTGAAAGCCTTTTTTTGTCAGGTAGATATTGGTAGAAAAACACCAGATGATGATCTGAAAGCCTTTTTATGTCAGGTAGATATTGGTAGAAAAAACACCAGATGATGATTTGAAAGCCTTTTTTATGTCAGGTAGATATTGATGAAAAACACCAGATGATGATCTGAGGTAATTGGTAGAAAACACCAGATGATTTTGGTATGTCAGGTAGATATTGGTAGAAAAACACCAGATGATGATCTGAAAAGCCTTTTTATGTCAGGTAGATATTGGTAAAAAACGCAGATGATGATCTGAAAGCCTTTTTTATGTCAGGTAGATATTGGTAGAAAAAACGCAGATGATGATCTCAAAGCCTTTTTTATGTCAGGTAGATATTGGTAGAAAAAACACCAGATGATGATCTGAAAGCCTTTTTTATGTCAGGTAGATATTGGTAGAAAAACACCAAGATGATGATGATCTGAAAGCCTTTTTATGTCAGGCATATTGGTAGAAAAAACACCAGATGATGATCTGAAAGCTTTTTTATGTCAGGTAGATATTGGTGAAAAAACACCAGATGATGATCTGAAAGTCTTTTTATGTCAGGTAGATATTGGTAGAAAAACACCAGATGATGATCTGAAAGCCTTTTTTATGTCATGTCACAGATGATGATCTGAAAGTCTTTTTTATGTCAGGTAGAAAAAAAAAACCAGATGATGATCTGAAAGTCTTTTTTTTATGTCAGGTAGATATTGGTAGAAAAACACCAGATGATGATCTGAAAGCCTTTTTTTTATGTCAGGTAGATATTGGTAGAAAAACACAGATGATGATCTGAAAGTTTTTTTATGTCAGGTAGATATTGGTAAAAAAACACAGATGATGATCTGAAAGCCTTTTTTTGTCAGGTCACAGATGATGATCTAAGTCTTTTTTATGTCAGAGTAGATATTGGTAAAAAACACCAGATGATGATCTGAAAGTTTTTTATGTCAGGTAGATATTGGTAGAAAAACACCAGATGATGATCTGAAAGCCTTTTTTATGTCAGGTAGATATTGGTAGAAAAAACACCAGATGATGATCTGAAAAAAAAACACTTTTTTTTTTATGTCAGGTAGATATTGGTAGAAAAACACCAGATGATGATCTGAAAGCCTTTTTTTATGTCAGGTAGATATTGGTAGAAAAACACCAGATGATGATCTGAAAGCCTTTTTATGTCAGGTAGATATTGGTAGAAAAACACCAGATGATGATCTGAAAGCCTTTATGTCAGGTAGATATTGTCAGATATGATCTATTTTTTATGTCAGGTAGATATTGGTAAAAACACCAGATGATCTGAAAGTCTTTTTATGTCAGGTAGATATTGGTAGAAAAACACCAGATGATGATCTGAAAGTTCTTTTTTATGTCAGATAGATATTGGTGAAAAACACCAGATGATGATCTGAAAGCCTTTTTTATGTCAGGTAGATATTGGTGAAAAAATGATGACCAAAGATGTCATGATACATATTGGTGAAAAACCCAGATGATGATCTGAGGTTTTATGTCAGGTACATATTGGTAGAAAACACCAGATGATGATCTGAAAGCCTTTTATGTCAGGTAGATATTGGTGAAAAACACCAGATGATGATCTGAAAGCCTTTTTTATGTCAGGTAGATATTGGTAGAAAACACCAGATGATGATCTGAAAGCCTTTTATGTCAGGTAGATATTGGTAAAAAACACCAGATGATCTGATCCTTTTTAGGTAGATATTGGTAGAAACACCAGATGATGATCAAAGCCACTTTTATGTCAGTAGATATTGGTAGAAAAACCAGATGATGATCTGACCTTTTTTTATGTCAGGTAGATATTGGTGAAAAACGCAGATGATGATCTGATAGCCTTTTATGTCAGGTAGATATTGGTAGAAAAACACCAGATGATGATCTGAAAGTTTTTTATGTCAGGTAGATATTGGTAGAAAAACACCAGATGACAGATCTGAAAGTCTTTATGTCAGGTAGATGTTGGTAAAAAAACACCAGATGATGATCTGAAAGTTTTTTTATGCTGTGTAGATATTGGTAGAAACACCAGATGATGATCTGAGTTTTTTATGCCAGGTAGATATTGGTAGAAAAACACCAGATGATGATCTGAAAGTTTTTTATGTCAGGTAACATATTGCAGAAAACACTGATGATGATCTGAAAGCCTTTTTTATGTCAGGTAGATATTGGGTAGAAAAACACCAGATGATGATCACAAAGCCTTTTTTATGTCAGGTAGATATTGGTAGAAAACAATTAGATGATGATCTGAAGGCCTTTTTATGTCAGGTATATTGTAGAAAACACCAGATGATGATCTGGAAAGTTTTTTTATGTCAGGTAGATATTGTAGAAAAACACCAGATGATGATCTGGTGTTTTTTATGTCAGGTAGATATTGCAGAAAAACACCAGATGATGATCTGATAGTTTTATGTCAGTAGATATTGCAGAAAAACACCAGATGATGATCTGAAAGCCTTTTTATATCAGGTAGATATTGGGAGAAAAAACACCAGATGATGATCTGAAAGCCTTTTTTATGTCAGGTAGATATTGGAGAGAAAACACTAGATGATGATCTGAAAGTTTTTTATATCAGGTAGATATTGGTAGAAAAACACCAGATGATGACCTAAAGAAAGCCTTTTTTTTATGTCAGGTAGATATTGGTAGAAAACACCAGATGATGATCTGAAAGACTTTTTTAATGTCAGGTAGATATTGGTAGAAAAAAACACCAGATGATGATCTGAAAGCCTTTTAGAGAAATGTCAGGTAGATATTGGTAGAAAAAACTAGATGATGATCTGAAAGTCTTTTTATGTCAGGTAGATATTGGTAGAAAAACACCAGATGATGATCTGAAAGCCTTTTTATGTCAGGTAGATATTGGTCACTAAAAGATGATGAATTGTATGTCATAGATTGGTAGAAAAACACCAGATGATGATCTGAAAGCCTTTTTTATGTCAGGTAGATATTGGTAGAAAACACCAGATGATGATCTGAAAGCCTTTTTATGTCAGGTAGATATTGGTAGAAAAACACCAGATACGATCTGAAAGTCTTTTTTATGTCAGGTAGATATTGGTGAAAAACACCAGATGATGATCTGAAAGTCTTTTTTTTATGTCAGGTAAATATTGGTACAAAGACAACAGATGATGATCTGAAAGCAAAGCCTTTTTATGTCAGGTAGAAAAACACCAGATGATTGGTTTTTAAAAAGAAAACAGATGATGATCTGAAAGCCTTTTTTGCGTCAGGTAGATATTGGTAGAAAAACACCAGATGATGATCTGAAAGACTTTTTATGTCAGGTATATTATGGAAAAACACAGATGAAGGATCAAAAGTTTTTTATATCAGGTACATATTGGTAGAAAACACAGATGATGATCTGAAAGCCTTTTTATGTCAGGTAGATATTGATGAAAAACACCAGATGGCGATCTGTTTTTTATGTCAGGGTAGATATTGTAGAAAACACTAGATGATGATCTGGAAAGCCTTTTTATGTCAGGTAGATATTGGTAGAAAAAACACCAGATGATGATCTAGAAAGCCTTTTTTATGTCAGGTAGATATTGGTAGAAAAACACAGATGATGATCTGAAAGCCTTTTTATGTCAGGTAGATATTGGTGAAAAAACACCAGATGATGATCTGAAAGCCTTTTTTATGTCAGGTAGATGTTAGTAAAAACACCAATGATGAGATGATCTGAAAAGCCTTTTTGTCAGGTAGATATTGGTAGAAAAACACCAGATGATGATCTGAAAGTCTTTTTTATGTCAGGTAGGCGTTGGTAGAAAAACACTAGATGATGATCTGAGAAAGTCTTTTTTATGTCAGGCAGATATTGGTGAAAAACACTAGATGATGATCTGAAAGTCTTTTTTTTAAGGTAGATATTGGTAGAAAACACCAGATGATGATCTGAAAGTCTTTTTTATGTCAGGTAGATATTGGTGAAAACACCAGATGATGATCTGAAAGTCTTTTTTATGTCAGGTAGATAATGGTAGAAAAAACCAGATGATGATTTGAAAGCGAAGGAACTATTTATATGATGAATTCTGAATATGTGGTAGAAAAAAAACACCAGATGATGATTTGAAAAGCCTTTTTTTATGTCAGTAGATATTGGTAGAAAACACCAGATGATGATCTGAAAGCCTTTTTATGTCAGGTAGATATTGGAAAAAAATGATGATCTGAAAGCCTTTTTTTATGTCAGGTAGATTTGCAAAACCTTTTTAATGTCAGGTAGATATTGGTAGAAAACAACAGATGATGATCTGAAACCCTTTTTATGTCAGGTAGATATTGGTAAAAAAACAACAGATGATGATCTGAAAGCCTTTTTATGTCAGGTAGATATTGGTAGAAAAACACCAGATGATGATCTGGAAAGCCTTTTTTATGTCATAGATATTGGTAGAAAAATACCAGATGATGATATTGGTAGATATTTGTAAAAACACCAGATGATGATCTGAAAGCCTTTTTTATGTCAGGTAGATATTGGTGAACACCAGAAACTGAAAGTCTTTTTTATGAGGTAGATATGGTAGAAAACACCTTTTATTTGTCAGGTAGATATTGGTAGAAAAAAACACCTGATGATGATCTGAAAGCCTTTTTATGTCAGGTAGATATTGGTAGAAAAACACCAGATGATGATCTGATAGATATTAGAAAACCTTTTTATTTTATGGTGGTAGATATTGGTAGAAAAACACCAGATGATGATCTGAAAGCCTTTTTTTATGTCAGGTAGATATTGGTAGAAAACACCAGATGATGATCTGATGTCTAGATATTGTAGAAAAAAACTTTTTTTTTTTTATGTCAGGTAGATATTGGTGAAAACACAGATGATGATTTGAAAGCACTTTTATATGTCAGGTAGATATTGGTAGAAAAACACCAGATGATGATTTGAAGCCACTTTTATGTCAGGTAGATATTGTAGAAAACACCAGATGATGAAAAGCTTTTTTATGTCAGGTATATTGATGATTATCTGAAAGCCTTTTTAATGTCAGGTAGATATTGGTAGAAAAAACAACAGATGATGAGTCTGAAAGCCTTTTTTTATGTCAGGTAGGATATTGCAAAGAAAAATAGATGATGATCTGAAAGCCTTTTTTATGTCAGGATATTTGGTGAAAAACACCAGATGATGATCTCTGAAAGCCTTTTTATGTCAGGTAGATATTGGTAGAAAAACACCAGATGATGATCTGAAAGTCTTTTTTATGTCGGAGGTAGATATTGGTAGAAAAACACCAGATGATGATCTGAAAGTCTTTATATCAGGCATATTGGTAGATAACACCAGATGATGATCTTGTTTTTATGTCATGATTGGTAGAAAACAAGAGGATGACTGATAGCCTTTTTTTTATGTCAGGTAGATATTGGTAGAAAAAAACACCATGATGATCTGAAAGTTTTTTATGTCAGTAGAATGTTGGTGAAAAACACCAGATGATGATGAAGTCTGAAATGCCGTTTTTTGATGATGTCGGGTAGATATTGGTAGAAAACACCAGATGATGATCTGAAAGTCATTTTTTTTGTAGAAAACACCAGGATGATCTGAAAGCCTTTATGTCAGGTAGATATTGGTAGAAAACACCAGATGATGATCTGGTGCCTTTTTATGTCAGGTAGATATTGGTAAAGAAAAACACCAGATGATGATCTAAAGCTTTTTTATGTCAGTAGGTAGATATTGGTAGAAAAACACCAGATGATGATCTGAAAGTCTTTTTTTATATCAGGTAGATATTGGTAAAAACACCGATGATGATCTAGAAAGCCTTTTTTTATCAGGTAGATATTGGTGAAAAACACCAGATGATGATCTGAAAGCCTTTTTATGTCAGGTAGATATTGGTGAAAACACAGATGATGATCTGAAAGCCTTTTTTATGTCAGGTGGGTATTGGTAGAAAACACCAGATGATGATCTGAAAAGCCTTTTTATGTCAGGTAGATATTGGTGAAAAACCAGATGATGATCTGAAAGCCTTTTTATGTCAGGTAGATATTGGTAGAAAAACACCAGATGATGATCTGACCTTTTTTATGTCAGGTAGATATTGGTAGAAAAACAACAGATGATGGTCTGAAAGCCTTTTTTATGTCAGGGTAGATATTGGTAAAAAAACACCAGATGATGATCTGAAAGTTTTTTTTTTATGTCAGGTAGATATTGGTAAAAACACCAGATGATGATCTGAAAGCCTTTTTTATGTCAGGTAATATTACAGAAAAAACACCGATGATGATCTGAAAAGCCTTTTTTGTCGGAAGATATTGGTAGAAAAACACCAGGATGATGATCTGAAAGCCTTTTTTATATCAGGTAGATATTATGTCAGGTAGATAAAAAACCAGATGATGATCTAAAAGCCTTTTTAGATATTGATCACCAGATGATGATCTAAGTTTTTATTGTAGATATTGTAAAAACACCAGATGATGATCTGAAAGCCTTTTTTTATCAGGGTAGATATTGGTAGAAAACACCAGATGATGATCTGGAAATGCTTTTTTATATCAGGTAGATATTGCAGAAAAAACACCAGATGATGATCTGAAAGCCTTTTATATCAGGTAGATATTGGTGAAAAACACCAGATGAGGATCTGAAAAGCCTTTTTTATGTCAGGTAGATATATTGGTAGAAAAACACTAGATGATGATCTGTGTCAAAAAGAAAACACCAGATGGATTTGATCTGAAAGCCTTTTTATGTCAGGTAGATATTGGTAGAAAACACCAGATGATGATCTGAAGGCCTTTTTTTATGTCAGGTAGATATTGGTAGAAAAACACCAGATGATGATTTGAAAGTCTTTTTTTATGTCAGGTAGATATTGGTAGAAAAACGCAGATGATGATTTTGAAAGCCTTTTATGTCAGGTAGATATTGGTGAAAACACCAGATGATGATCTGAAAGTCTTTTTATGTCAGGTAGATATTGATGAAAAACACCAGATGATGATCTGAAAGCCTTTTTATGTCAGGTAGATATTGGTGAAAAACGAAAAACAGATGATGATCTGAAAGCCTTTTTTATGTCAGGTAGATGTTGGTAAAAAACACCAGATGATGATCCTTTTTATGTCGGAATTTTTGATGTCTGAAAGTGTCAGATATTGGTAGAAAAACACCAGATGATGATCTGAAAGCCTTTTTTTATGCTTGGTAGATATTGGTGAAAAACACCAGATGATGATCTGAAAGCCTTTTTTATGTCAGGTAGATATGGTAGAAAAACTAGATGATGATCTAAAGCCTTTTTATGTCAGGTAGATATTGGTAGAAAACACCAGATGATGATCGATAGCCTTTTTTATGTCAGGTAGATATTGGTGAAAAACACAGATGATGATCTGAAAAGCCTTTTTATGTCGGAAGGTAGATATTGGTAGAAAAACACCAGATGATGATCTGAAAGCCTTTTTTATGTCGAAGTCAAAAACACCAGATGATGATCTGAAAGCACTTAGAAAAAAAAACACCAGATGATGATCTGAAAGCCTTTTTATGTCAGGTAGATATTGGTAGAAAACACCAGATGATGATCTGAAAGCCTTTTTTTATGTCAGGTAAATATTGGTAGAAAAACACCAGATGATGATGATCTGTTTTTTTGTCAGGTAGATATTGGTGAAAACACCTGATGATGATCTGAAGCCTTTTTATGTCAGGTAGATATTGGTGAAAAAACACCAGATGATGATCTGAAGAAATTCTTTTTTATGTCAGGTAGATGTTGGTAAAAACACCAGATGATGATCTCAAAGCCTTTTTATCGTCAGGATATTGGTAGAAAAAACACAGATGATGATCTGAAAGCCTTTTATGTCCGTGATATTGTAGAAAACACCAGATGATGATCTAAGCCTTTTTTTTATGTCAGGTAGATATTGGTAGAAAAAACAGATGATGATCAAAGCCTTTTTTTATGTCAGGTAGATATTGGTAGAAAAACACCAGATGATGATCCACAAAGCCTAGATTTTTATGATGATCTGATGTTTTTATGTCAGGTAGATATTGTAGAAAACACAGATGATGATCTGATAGCCTCTCAGGTAGATATTGGTAGAAAAACCTTTTTTTATGTCGGTGATATTGGTAGAAAAACACCAGATGATGATTTGAAAGCCTTTTTTTATATCGGTAGATATTGGTAGAAAAACGCAAGATGATGATCTGAAAGCCTTTTTTATGTCAGGTAGATATTGGTAGAAAAACACAGATGATGATCTGAAAAAGCCTTTTTATGTCAGGTAGATATTGGTAGAAAACACCAGATGATGATCTGAAAGCCTTTTTTTATGTCGGGTAGATATTGGTAGAAAAACAACAGATGATGATCTGTGAAACCCTTTTTTTATCGGAGGTAGATATTGGTAAAAAAACACCAGATGATGATCTGAAAGCCTTTTATAATAATCAGGTAGATATTGGTAGAAAAACAGATGATGATCTGAAAGTTTTTTTATGTCATAGATCTTGGTAAAAAAAACCTTTTCTGTTTTTTTTATGTCAGGTAGATATTGGTAGAAAAACACCAGATGATGATCTGAAAGTTTTTTTATGTCAGGTAGATATTGGTAGAAAAACACCAGATGATGATCTGAAAGCTTTTTTTTATGTCAGGTACAGGTATTTGGTAAAAAAAACCTTAGATGATGATCTGTTTTTTATGTCAGGGTAGATATTGGTAAAAGAAAAACACCAGATGATCTGAAAGCCTTTTTATGTCAGGTAGATATTGCAGAAAAACACCAGATGATGATCTGAGAAAGCCTTTTTTATGTCAGTTTATATTGTAGAAAACAACAGATGATGATCTGAAAGCCTTTTTTTATGTCAGGTAGATATTGGTAAAAAAACACCAGATGATGGTCTGAAAGCCTTTTTTATATCAGGTATATTGGTGAAAAACGCAGATGATGACCTGAAAGTCTTTTGTCAGGTACATATTGGTAGAAAACACTAGATGATGATCTGAAAGTCTTTTTTTATGTCAGGTACATATTGGTGAAAAACACCAGATGATGATCTGAAAGCCTTTTTTATGTCAGGTAGATATTGGTAGAAAAAACACCAGATGATGATCTGATAGTTTTTTTTATGTCAGTGATGAATTGGTAGAAAAACACCAGATGATGATCTAGAAAGCCTTTTTTATGTCAGGTAGATATTGGTGAAAACACCAGATGATGATCTGAAAGTTTTTTATGTCAGGTAGATATTGGTAGAAAAACACCAGATGATGATCTAAAGAAAGCCTTTTTGTCAGGTAGATATTGGTAGAAAAACACAGATGATGATCTGAAAGCCTTTTATGTCAGGTATGAATGTTGGTAGAAAACACAGATGATGATCAAGAGGCTTTTTTGCGTCAGATTTAGTGAGAAAACGCAGATACGATGATCTGAAGCGCACTTTTATATCAGAGTGAATATTGGTGAAAAACACAGATGATGATCTGAAGTCTTTTAAGCCAGGTAGATGGGCGGTAAAAAAACGCCAGATGATGATCACAAGAGCCTTTTATGTCAGGTGAATGTTGGTGAAAAAACGCAGATGAACTGAAAGCCTTTTTATGTCAGGTAGATATTGGTGAAAACACCAGATGATGATCTGAAAAGCCTTTTTTATATCAGGTACATATTGAGTGAAAAAACACCAGATGATGATCCACAGAAAGCCTTTTTTATGTCAGGTAGATATTGGTGAGAAAAACACCAGATGATGATCTGAAAGTCTTTTTTATGTCAGGTAGATAAAAAACACCAGATGATGATCTGAAAGTCTTTTTATGTCAGGTAGATATTGGTAGAAAAACGCAGATGATATTGATCTGAAAATCCTTTTTTTATGTCAGGTAGATATTGGTAGAAAAAACACCAGATGATGTCAGGTAGATGTTGTAAAAAACACCAGATGATGATCTTTTTATGTCAGGTAGATATTGGTAGAAAAAACACCAGATGATGATCTTAAAGTCTTTTATGTCAGGGCAGATATTGGTGAAAAACACCAGATGATGATCTGATGTCAGGCAGATATTGGTAGAAAACACTGATTTTATTTTATGTCCGGTAAATATTGGTAGAAAAACAGATGACATCTTGATTTTTGATGATCTAGATATTGAGAAAACACTTGATTTTTTTTTGTCAGGTAGATATTGGTAGAAAAACGCAGATGATGATCTGAAAGCCTTTTTTTTTTGTCAGGTAGATATTCGTGAAAAACACCAGATGATGATCTGAAAGCTTTTTTTATGTCAGGTTGGATATTGGTGAAAAACACCAGATGATGATCTGAAAGCCTTTTTTATGTCAGAGGGTAATATTGGTGAAAAACACAAGATGATGATCTGAAAGCCTTTTTTATGTCAGGTAGATATTGGTAGAAAACACCAGATGATGATCTGAAAATCTTTTTTATGTCAGGTAGATATTGAAAAGGTAGAAAAACGCAGATGATGATCTGAAAGCCTTTTTGCGTCAGGTAGATATTGGTAGAAAAAACACCAGATGATGATGATCTGAAAGCCTTTTTTATATCAGGTAGATATTGGTAGAAAAACACCAGATGATGATCTGAAAGCCTTTTTTTTTATGTCAGGTGGATATTGGTAGAAAAACACCAGATGATGATCTGAAAGTCTTTTTATGGCAGGTAAATCAGAAAAAACACCAGATGATGATAAAGCCTTTTTATGGTATATTGTAGAAAAACACAGATGATGATCTGAAAGCCTTTTTTATGTCAGGTAGATATTGGTGAAAACACCAGATGATCAGATGTCAGGTGATCTTGGTAGAAAACACAGATGATGATCTGAGAAGCCTTTTTTATGTCAGGTAGATATTGGTAGAAAAAACACCAGATGATGATCTGAAAGCCTTTTTTTATGTCAGGTAGATATTGGGTAAAAAACACCAGATGATGATCTGAAAGTCTTTTTTTTATGTCAGTAGATGTTTTTTATAGAAAAACACCAGATGATGATCTGAAAGCCTTTTTATGTCAGGTAGATATTGGTAGAAAAACACCGGATGATGATCTGAAAGCCTTTTTTTATGTCAGGTAGATATTGGTAGAAAAACACAAGATGATGATCTGAAAGTCTTTTTATATCAGGTAGATATTGGTAGAAAAACACAGATGATGATCTGAAAGTCTTTTATGTCAGGTAGATATTAGTAGAAAAACACCAGATGATGATCTGAGAAGTCTTTTTTATGTCAGGTAGATATTGGTAAGAAAAACACCAGATGATGATCTGAAAGCCTTTTTATGTCAGGTAGATATTGGTGAAAAACGCAGATGATGATCTGAATGTGGTAGAAAACACCAGATGATGATCTTTTTTTGTCAGGTAGATATTGGTGAAAAACACCAGATGATGATCTGAAAGTCTTTTTTTATGTCAGGTAGATATTGGTAGAAAAAACACCAGATGATGATCTGAAAGTTTTTTTGTGTCGGTAGATATTGGTAGAAAAACACCAGATGATGATCTGAAAGTTTTTTTTATGTCAGATTGTGAAAAACGCAGATATTGGTAGAAAAACACCAGATGATGATCTGAAAGTCTTTTTATGTCAGGTAGATATTAGTAGAAAAACACCAGATGATGATCTAAAAGTTTTTTATGTCAGGTAGATATTGGTAGAAAACACCAGATGATGATCTGAAAGTCTTTTTTTATGTCAGGTAGATATTGGTAAAAAACACCAGATGATGATCTGAAAGCCTTTT
This sequence comes from Acanthosepion pharaonis, assembly GCA_903632075.3. Taxonomy (NCBI): domain Eukaryota; kingdom Metazoa; phylum Mollusca; class Cephalopoda; order Sepiida; family Sepiidae; genus Acanthosepion; species Acanthosepion pharaonis. Next base: position 135,147 of record CAHIKZ030001635.1, on the reverse strand, counting down.
ATGTCAGGTAGATATTGAGTAAAAAACCAGATGATGATCTGAAAGCCTTTTTTATGTCAGGTAGATATTGGTAGAAAAACGCAGATGATGATCTGAAAGCCTTTTTTTTCAGGTAGATATTGGTGAAAAACACCAGATGATGATCTGAAAGCACCTTTTTTATGTCAGGTAGATGTTGGTAAAAACACAGATGATGATCTGAAAGCCTTTTTTTATGTCAGGTAGATATTGGTGAAAAAAACGAAGATGATGATCTGAAAGCCTTTTTTATGTCAGGTAGATATTGGATGATGAAAAGCCCAGATGATGAAAAACACCAGATCTGAAAGTCTTTTTTGTGTCGGGTAGATATTGGTAAAAAAACACTCAGATGATGATCTGAAAATCTTTTTTATGTCAGGTAGATATTGGATGATGATCTGAAAAAAACAAACCAGATGATGATCTGAAAGCCTTTTTTATGTCAGGTAGATATTGGTAAAAAAAACACCAGATGATGATCTGAAAGCCTTTTTATATCAGGTACATATTGGTAGAAAAACGCAGATGATGATCTAGAAAGCCTTTTTTATATCAGTGAAATATTGGTGAAAAACACCAGATGATGATCACCAAAAGCCTTTTATATCGGAGTAGATATTGGTAGAAAAACACCAGATGATATGATCTGAAAGGCCTTTTATATCAGGTGAATGTTATTGGTAGAAAAACGCAGATGATGATTTGAAAGACTTTTTATATATCAGGTAGATATTGGTAGAAAAACACCAGATGATGATTTGACAAAGCCTTTTTATGTCAGGTAAGTATTGGTGAAAAACACAGAATGATGATCTGAAGGCCTTTTATGTCAAGGTAGATATTGGTGAAAAAACCAGATGATGATTTGACCTTTTTAATGTCAGGTAGATATTGGTAGAAAAAACAACAGATGATGATTTGAAACCCTTTTTTTATGTCAGGTAGATATTGGTGTAAAACACAACATGATGATGATCTGAAAGCCTTTTTTATGTCAGGTAGATATTGGTGAAAAACACCAGATGATGATCTGAAAGCCCTTTTTATGTCAGGTGATATTGGTGAAAAACACCAGATGATGATCTGAAACCCTTTTTATGTCAGGTAGATATTGGTAAAAAAACGCAGATGATGATCTGAAAGCCTTTTTTATGTCAGGTAAGATATTGGTGAAAACGCAGATGATGATCAAGAAGCCTTTTTTTATGTCAGGTAGATATTGGTGAAAAACGCAGATGATGATCTGATAGCCTTTTATATCCAGGTACATATTGGTAAGAAAAGAACACCAGATGATGATCTGAAAGCCTTTTTATGTCAGGTAGATATTGGTAGAAAAACACCAGATGATGATCTGAAAGCCTTTTTATGTCAGGTAGATATTGGTGAAAAAACACCAGATGATGATCTGAAAGCCTTGCTTTTTTATGTCCGGTAGATATTGGTAGAAAAACGCAGATGATGATCTGAAAGCCTTTTTTTTATGTCAGGTAGATATTTAGGAAAAAACGCAGATGATGATCTGAAAGCCTTTTTTTTATGTCAGGTAGATATTGGTAGAAAAAACACCAGATGATGATCTGAAAGCCTTTTTTATGTCAGGTGAATGTTGTGAAAAACACCAGATGATGATCTGAAAGCCTTTTTTATGTCAGGTAGATATTGGTAGAAAAAACACCAGATGATGATCTGAAAGTCTTTTTTATGTCAGGTAGATATTGGTGAAAAAGGCACCAGATGATGATCTGAAAGCCTTTTTTTATGTCAGTAGATATTTGTGAAAAAACACCAGATGATGATCCTGAAAGTCTTTTTTTTTTTATGTCAGGTAGATATATTGGTAGAAAAACACCAGATGATGATCTGAAAGTCTTTTTATATCCAGGTAGATATTGGTACGAAAAACACAGATGATGATCAGATTTTATATCAGAGTAGAAAGTCTGATTTTTTATGTCAGGTAGATATTGGTGAAAAACACCCAGATGATGATCTGAAAGCTTTTTTATGTCAGGTAGATATTAGTAAAAAACGCAGATGATGATCTGAAAGCCTTTTTTATCAGGTAGATATTGGTAGAAAAACGCCAGATGATGATCTGAAAGCCTTTTTTTATGTCAGGTAGACCTGGTAGAAAAACACCAGATGATGATCTGAAAGAAAGCCTTTTTTATGTCAGGTAGATATTGGTAAGAAAAACACCAGATGATGATCTGAAAGCCTTTTTTTATGTCAGGTAGATGTGGTAAAAAAACAACAGATGATGATCTGAAAATATTTTTATGTCAGGTGAATATTGGTGAAAAACGCAGATGATGATCTAGAAAGCCTTTTTTATGTCAGGTAGATATTGGTAGAAAACGCCAGATGATGATCTGAAAGCCTTTTTTATGTCAGGTAGATATTGTTGAAAAAACACCAGATGATCTGATCTGAAAAGCCTTTTTTATGTCAGGTACATATTGGTGAAAAACACCAGATGATGATCTGAAAGCCTTTTATGTCAGGTAGATATTGGTAGAAAAACGCAGATGATGATCTGATAGCCTTTTTTATGTCAAGGTAGATATTGGTAGAAAAACGCAGATGATGATCTAAGAAAAGCCTTTTTATGTCAGGTAGATATTGGTGAAAAACACAGATGATGATCTGAAAAGCCTTTTTTGTCAGGTAGATATTGGTAGAAAAACACAGATGATGATCTGAAAGCCTTTTATGTGAGTAGATATTGGTAGAGAAAACACCAGATGATCTGAGAAAGCCTTTTTTATGTCAGGTAGATATTGGTGAAAAAACACCAGATGATGATCTGAAAGCCTTTTTATATCAGGTAGATATTGGTGAAAAACCAGATGATGATCTGAAAGCCTTTTTTTTTATGTCAGGTAGATGTTGAAAAAAACCAGATGATGATCTGAAAGTCTTTTTTTATGTCAGGTAGATATTGGTAGAAAAACACCAGATGATGATCTGAAAGTCTTTTTATCAGGTAGATATTGAGTAGAAACACCAGATGATGATCCTGAAAGCCTTTTTATATCAGGTAGATATTGGTGAAAAAACACCAGATGATGATCTGAAAGCCTTTTTTATGTCAGGTGAATATTGGTAGAAAAAACACAGATGATGATCTGAAAGCCTTTTTTATATCAGGTAGATATTGGTAGAAAAAAACGCAGATGATGATCTGAAAGCCTTTTTTTTATCCAGGTAGATATTGGTAAAAAACGCAGATGATGATCTGAAAGCCTTTTTATGTCAGGTAGATATTGGTAAAAAAACCAGATGATGATCTGAAAGCCTTTTTATATCAGGTAGATATTGGTGAAAAACACCAGATGATGATCTGAAGGCCTTTTTATATCAGGTAGATATTAGTGAAAAAAAACAGATGATGATCTGAAAAGCCTTTTATATGTCAGGTAGATATTGGTGAAAAACACCAGATGATGATCTGAAAGCCTTTTTTATGTCAGGTAGATATTGGTAAAAAAACACCAGATGATGATCTGAAAGCCTTTTATGTCAAGTTTTGGTAGAAAAACACCAGATGATGATCTGAAAGCCTTTTTAATGTCAAGTAGATATTGGTGAAAAACAACAGATGATGATCTGAAAAGCCTTTTTTATGTCAGGTGATCAAAAAAACGCAGATATTCTGTAAGGTAATGTGGTGAAAACACCAGATGATGATCTGAAAGCCTTTTATATCAGGTAGATATTGGTAGAAAAACACCAGATGATGATCTGAAAGCCTTTTTTATGTCAGGTAGATATTGGTGAAAAAACACCAGATGATGATCTGAAAAGCCTTTTTTATGTCAGGTAGATATTGGTAGAAAAACACCAGATGATCTGAAAGCCTTTTTTATGTCAGGTAGATATTGGTGAAAAAACACCAGATGATGATCCAGAAAAGCCTTTTTTTCATGTCAGGTAGATATTGGTAGAAAAACACAGATGATGATCTGAAAGCCTTTTTTATGTCAGGTAGATGTTGGTAAAAAACACCAGATGATGATCTGAAAGCCTTTTTTTATGTCAGGTAATATTGGTGAAAAACACCAGATGATGATGATCTTTTTATGTCAAGATATTGGTGAAAAAACCAGATGATTCTGAAACCTTTTTATGTCAGGTAGATATTGGTAGAAAAACGCAGATGATGATCTGAAAGCCTTTTTTATATGGTAGATATTGGTAGAAAAACACCAGATGATGATCTGAAAGCCTTTTTATGTCAGGTAGATGGTAGAAAAACACCAGATGATGATCCCCAAAGCCTTTTTTATGTCAGGTAGATATTGGTGAAAAACACCAGATGATGATCTGAAGGCCTTTTTTATGTCAGGTAGATATTGGTGAAAAACACCAGATGATGATCTGAAGTCTTTTTTATGTCAGGTAGATATTGGTGAAAAACACCAGATGATGATCTGAAAGCCTTTTTTATATCAGGTAGATATTGGTGAAAAACACAGATGATGATACAAAACCTTTTATGTCTGATAAGTGAAAAACTTTTTATGTCTTTATGTCAGGTAGATATTGGTAAAAAACAACAGATGATGATCTGAAAGCCTTTTTATATCAGGTGAATATTTGTAGAAAACACCAGATATTCTGGTCAGGTAGATAGTGGTGAAAAACAGATGATGATCTGAAAGCCTTTTTTATGTCAGGTAGATATTGGTAGAAAAACACCAGATGATGATCTGAAAGTCCTTTTATGTCAGGTAGATATTGGTAAAAAACACCAGATGATGATCTGAAAGCCTTTTTTATGTCAGGTAGATATTGGTGAAAAACACAGATGATGATCTGATGAAGCCTTTTATGTCAAGTAGATATTGGTAAAAAAGCACCAGATGATGATCTGAAAGCCTTTTTATGTCAGGTAGATATTGGTGAAAAACCCAGATGATGGTCTGAAAGCGCTTTTTATGTCAGGTAGATGTTGGTGAAAAAACACAGATGATGATCTGAAAGCCTTTTTATGTCAGGTAGATATTGGTTGATGATCAAAGCCTTTTTATATCAGGTAGATATTGGTGAAAAACACCAGATGATGATGATCTGAAAGCCTTTTTATGTCAGGTAGATATTGGTAGAAAAACACCAGATGATGATCTGAAAGCTTTTTATGTCAGGTAGATATTGGTAGAAAAACACCAGATGATGATCTGAAAGCCTTTTTATGTCAGGTAGATATTGGTAGAAAAACGCAGATGATGATCTGAAAGCCTTTTTTATGTCAGGGTAGATATTGGTAGAAAAAACCAGATGATCTGAAAGCCTTTTTATGTCAGGTAGATATTGGTAGAAAAAACACCAGATGATGATCTGAAAGCCTTTTTTTTATGTCAGGTAGATATTGGTGAAAAACACCAGATGATGATCTGAAAGCCTTTTATATCAGGTGAATATTGGTAAAAAACAGATGATGATCTGAAAGATGTCATGATATTGGTGAAAAAACCATGATGATGATCTGAAAGCCTTTTTTTGTATCAGGTAGATATTGGTGAAAAACACAGATGATGATCTGAAAGCCTTTTTATATCAGGTAGATATTGGTAGAAAAAACGCAATGATGATCTGAAAGCCTTTTTTTATGTCAGGTAGATATTGGTGAAAAACACCAGATGATGATCTGAAAGTCTTTTTATGTCAGGTAGATCACCAGATGATCTGAAAGCCTTTTTTATATTGGTGAAAAAACACCAGATGATGATCTGAAAGCCTTTTTTATGTCAGGTATATTGGTAGAAAAAACGCAGATGATGATCTTTTTTTATGTCAGGTAGATATTGGTAAAAACACCAGATGATGAACTGAAAGCCTTTTTTATCAGGTAGATATTGGTGAAAAACGCAGATGATGATCTGAAAGTCTTTTTTTATGTCAGGTAGATATTGGTGAAAAACACCAGATGATGATCTGATGGTAGATATTGGTAGAAAACAACAGATGATGATCTTTTTTTATGTCAGGTAGATATTGGTAGAAAAACAACAGATGATGATCTGAAAGCCTTTTTTATGTCAGGTAGATATTGGTGAAAAACACCAGATGATGATCTGAAAGCCTTTTTTATGTCAGGTAGATATTGGTGGAAAAAACACCAGATGATGATCTGAAAGCCTTTTTCAGGTATATTGGTCAGATGATGATCTGAAAGCCTTTTTTATTGGTACAAAAAAAAAACACCAGATGATGATCTGAAAGCCTTTTATATCGTAGATATTGGTGAAAAAACACCAGATGATGATCTGAAAGCCTTTTTTTCAGGTATTGTCAAAAACGGATGATGATCTGAAAATTGTCATGTGAAAAAAAACACCAGATGATGATCTGAAAGCCTTTTATGTCAGGTAGATATTGGTAAAAAACACAGAGATGATGATCTGAAACCCTTTTTATGTCAGGTAGATATTGGTAGAAAAACACCAGATGATGATCTGAAAGCCTTTTTATGTCAGGTAGATATTGGTGAAAAACACCAAGATGATGATCTGAAAGCCTTTTTTATGTCAGGTAGATATTGGTGAAAAACGCAGATGATGATCTGAAAGCCTTTTTATGTCAGGTGAATTGGTAGAAAAACACCAGATGATGATCTGAAAGTCTTTTTTATGTCAGGTAGATATTGGTAAAAAACGCAGATGATGATCTGAAAGTCTTTTTATGTCAGGTAAAATATTGGTGAAAAACACAGATGATGATCTGAAAGTCTTTTTATCAGGTAGATCACCAGATGATGAATATTTTTATGTCAGTGAATAAAAAACAAGATGATGATCATCTGAAAGCCTTTTTATGTCAGGTAGATATTGGTAGAAAAACACCAGATGATGATCTGAAAGCCTTTTTTTTTATGTCAGGTGAATATTGGTGAAAAACACGCAGATGATGATCTGAAAGCCTTTTTTTATATCAGGTAGATATTGGTGAAAAAAACGATGATCTGAAAGCCTTTTTTTATGTCAGGTGATATTGGTAAAAAAACACCAGATGATGATGATCTGAAAGCCTTTTTTTTATGTCAGGTAGATATTGGTGAAAAACGCAGATGATGATCTGAAAGCCTTTTTTATGTCAGGTAGATATTGGTGGTGAAAAACGCAGATGATGATCTGAAAGCCTTTTTTTATGTCAGGTAGATATTGGTAAAAAAACACCAGATGATGATCTGAAAGCCTTTTTATGTCAGGTAGATATTGGTAGAAAAACACCAGATGATGATCTGAAAAGCCTTTTTTTATGTCAGGTAGATATTGGTGAAAAAACACCAGATGATGATCTGAAAGCCTTTTTTTATGTCAGGTAGATATTGGTGAAAAACACCAGATGATGATCTGAAAGCCTTTTTTATCCAGGTGAATATTGGTCACCAATGATGATCTGAAAGCCTTTTTATATCTCAGGTAGATATTGGTAGAAAAACACCAGATGATGATCTGAAAGCCTTTTTTTATGTCAGGTAGATATTGGTAGAAAAACACCAGATGATGATCTGAAAGCCTTTTTATGTCAGGTAGATATTGGTAGAAAAACACCAGATGATGATCTGAAAGCCTTTTTTATGTCAGGTAGATATTGGTAGAAAAACGCAGATGATGATCTGAAAGCCTTTTTTATGTCAGGTAGATATTGGTAGAAAAACACCAGATGATGATCTGAAAGCCTTTTTTATGTCAGGTAGATATTGGTGAAAAACACAGATGATGATCTGAAAGCCTTTTTTATGTCAGGTAGATATTGGTGAAAAAACACCAGATGATGATCTGAAAGGCCTTTTTATGTCAGAGAATATTGGTGAAAACACCAGATGATGATTTTTTATGTCAGGTGAATATTGGTGAAAAACGCAGATGATGATCTGAAAGCCTTTTTTATGTCAGGTAGATATTGGTAAAAAAAACCAGATGATGATCTGAAAGCCTTTTTTATGTCAGGTAGATATTGGTAGAAAAACACCAGATGATGATCTGAAAGCCTTTTTTATGTCAGGTAGATATTGGTGAAAAACAACAGATGATGATCTGAAAGCCTTTTTTTTTTATGTCAGGTAGATATTGGTAAAAAAACACCAGATGATGATCTGAAAGCCTTTTTTATGTCAGGTGAATATTGGTAGAAAAACACAGATGATGATCTGAAAGCCTTTTTTTATGTCAGGTAGATATTGGTAGAAAAACACCAGATGATGATCTGAAAGCCTTTTTATGTCAGGTAGATCAGATGATGATCTGATATTCAGGTAGATATTGGTAGAAAAACGCAGATGATGATCTGAAAGCCTTTTTATGTCAGGTAGATATTGGTGAAAAAAACACCAGATGATGATCTGAAGCCTTTTTTATGTCAGGTAGATATTGGTAGAAAAACACCAGATGATGATCTGAAAGCCTTTTTTTTTATGTCAGGTAGATATTGGTAGAAAAACGCAGATGATGATGATCTGAAAGCCTTTTTTTATGTCAGGTAGATATTGGTGAAAAACACCAGATGATGATCTGAAAGCCTTTTTTATGTCAGGTAGATATTGGTGAAAAACACCAGATGATGATCTGAAAGCCTTTTTTATCAGGTAGATATTGGTAGAAAAACACCAGATGATGATCTGAAAGCCTTTTTTATGTCAGGTGAATATTGGTAGAAAAAACGCAGATGATGATCTGAAAGCCTTTTTAATATCCCAGATGATGATCCTGAAAGCCTTTTTTTATGTCAGGTAAGAAAAACAACAGATGATGATCTGAAAGCCTTTTATGTCAGGTAGATATTGGTGAAAAACACCAGATGATGATCTGAAAGCCTTTTTTATGTCAGGTAGATATTGGTGAAAAACACCAGATGATGATCTGAAAGTCTTTTTTATGTCAGGTAGATATTGGTAAAAAAACGCAGATGATGATCTGAAAAGCCTTTTTTATGTCAGGTAGATATTGGTGAGAAAAACACCAGATGATGATCTGAAAGCCTTTTTTTATGTCAGGTAGATATTGGTAGAAAAACACCAGATGATGATCTGAAAAAAGCCTTTTTTTTATGTCAGGTACATATTGGTGAAAAACACAGATGATGATCTGAAAGCCTTTTTATGTCAGGTACATATTGGTGAAAAACACCAGATGATGATCTGAAAGTCTTTTTTTATGTCAGGTAGATATTGGTGAAAAAACACCAGATGATGATCTGAAAGCCTTTTTTTGTCAGGTAGATATTGGTAGAAAAACAACAGATGATGATCTGAAAGCCTTTTTATGTCAGGTAGATATTGGTAAAAAAACAACAGATGATGATCTGAAAGCCTTTTTTTATGTCAGGTAGATATTGGTAAAAAGAAAAACACCAGATGATGATCTGAAAGCCCTTTTATGTCAAGGTACATATTGGTAGAAAAACACCAGATGATGATCTGAAAGCCTTTTTTATGTCAGGTACATATTGGTGAAAAAACACCAGATGATGATCTGAAAGCCTTTTTATGTCAGGTAGATATTGGTGAAAAACACCAGATGATGATCTGAAAGCCTTTTTTTATGTCAGGTATGATCTGATATTGGTAGAAAAAACACCAGATGATGATCTGAAAGCCTTTTTTTATGTCAGGTAGATATTGGTAGAAAAAACCAGATGATGATCTGAAAGCCTTTTTATGTCAGGTAGATATTGGTGAAAAACACCAGATGATGATCTGAAAGCCTTTTTTTATGTCAGGTAGATATTGGTAGAAAAACACCAGATGATGATCTGAAAGCCTTTTTTATGTCAGGTAGATATTGGTAGAAAAAACACCAGATGATGATCTGAAAGCCTTTTTTATATCAGGTAGATATTGGTTATGATCTGAAAGCCTTTTTTTTATGTCAGGTAGATATTGGTAGAAAAACACCAGATGATGATCACTGAAAGTTTTTTTATGTCAGGTAGATATTGGTAAAAAAACACCAGATGATGATCTGAAAGTCTTTTTTATGTCAGGTAGATATTGGTAGAAAAACACCAGATGATGATCTGAAAGCCTTTTTTTTATGTCAGGTAGATATTGGTGAAAAACACCAGATGATGATCTGAAAGTCTTTTTTATGTCAGGTAGATATTGGTAGAAAACACCAGATGATGATCTGAAAGATTGGTAAAAAACACCAGATGATGATCTGAAAGCCTTTTTTATGTCAGGTAGATATTGGTAGAAAAACGCAGATGATGATCTGAAAGCCTTTTTATGTCAGGTAGATATTCGGTGAAAAACACCAGATGATGATCCTGAAAGATGTCAGAATTGATATTCGTGAAAAACTATGTAGATGATGATCTGATAGCTTTTATGTCAGGTAGATATTGGTAGCACTTTTTTTGAAAGCCTTTATGTCAGGTAGATATTGGTAAAAAACACCAGATGATGATCTGAAAGCCTTTTTATGTCAGGTAGATATTGGTAAAAAACACCAGATGATGATCTGAAAGCCTTTTTATTGGTCAGGATCTGAAAGATTTTTATATCAGGTAGATATTGGTAGAAAAACACCAGATGATGATCTGAAAGCCTTTTTATGTCAGGTAGATATTGGTAGAAAAAACACCAGATGATGATCTAAAGAAAGCCTTTTCAGGTATATCAGAAAAACACCAGATGATCTGAAAGCCTTTTATGTCAGGTAAAAAAACCCAGATGATGATCTGAAAGCCTTTTTTATGTCAGGTAGATATTGGTAGAAAAACACCAGATGATGATCTGAAAGCCTTTTTTTATGTCAGGTAGATATTGGTGAAAAACACCAGATGATGATCTGAAAGCCTTTTTATGTCAGGTGAATATTGGTAGAAAAACACCAGATGATGATCCTGATGATCTGAAAGAAAAAACCTTTTTTTTTTATCAGGTAGATATTGGTAGAAAAACACCAGATGATGATCTGAAAGCCTTTTTATGTCAGGTAGATATTGGTAGAAAAACACCATGATGATGATCTGAAAGCCTTTTTTATATCAGGTAGATATTGGTGAAAAAACACCAGATGATGATCTGAAAGCCTTTTTTTATGTCAGGTAGATGTTGGTGAAAACACAGATGATGATCTGAAAGCCTTTTTATGTCGAGTAGATATTGGTGAAAAACACCAGATGATGATCTGAAAGCCTTTTTTATGTCAGGTAGATATTGGTGAAAAACGCCAGATGATGATCTGAAAGCCTTTTTATGTCAGGTAGATATTGGTAGAAAAACACCAGATGATGATCTGAAAGCCTTTTTATGTCAGGTAGATATTGGTGAAAAACGCAGATGATGATCTGAAAGCCTTTTTTTATGTCAGGTAGATATTGGTAAGAAAAACGCAGATGATGATCTGAAAGCCTTTTTATGTCAGGTAATATTGGTGAAAAACAGAAAAACACCAGATGATGATCTGATGATGATCCTTTTTTTATGTCAGGTAGATATTGGTGAAAACGCAGATGATGATCTGAAAGCCTTTTTATGTCAGGTAGATATTGGTAGAAAAAACCAGATGATGATCTGAAAGTATGTCAGGTAGATATTGGTGAAAACCTGATGATCTGAAAAAGCATTTTTTTATGTCAGGTAGATATTGGTAAAAAACACCAGATGATGATCTGAAAGCCTTTTTATGTCAGGTAGATATTGGTGAAAAACACCAGATGATGATCTGAAAGCCTTTTTTATCAGGTAGATATTGGTAGAAAAAACACCAGATGATGATCTGAAAGTCTTTTTTATGTCAGGTAGATATTGGTAGAAAAACACCAGATGATGATCTGAAAGCCTTTTTATGTCAGGTAGATATTGGTAGAAAAACACCAGATGATGATCTGAAAGCCTTTTTATGTCAGGTAGATATTGGTAAAAAAACACCAGATGATGATCTGAAAGCCTTTTTTTATGTCAGGTAGATATTGGTGAAAAACACCAGATGATGATCTGAAAGCCTTTTTATGTCAGGTAGATATTGGTGAAAAACCAGATGATGATCGAAAGCCTTTTTTATTGGTAGATATTGGTGAAAAAACGCAGATGATGATCTGAAAGCCTTTTTTATATCAGGTAGATATTGGTGAAAAACGCAGATGATGATCTGAAAGTCTTTTTTATGTCAGGTAGATATTGGTGAAAAACACCAGATGATGATCTGAAAGCCTTTTTTTTTATGTCAAGGTAGATATTGGTAGAAGACAACAGATGATCAGAAGAAAGCCTTTTTTATATCAGGTAGATATTGGTAAAAAACACCAGATGATGATCTGAAAGCCTTTTTCAGGTATGTCAGGTATCCTGAATATTGGTAGAAAAACACCAGATGATGATCTGAAAGTCTTTTTTATGTCAGGTAGATATTGGTGAAAAACACCAGATGATGATCTGAAAGTCTTTTTATGTCAGGTAGATATTGGTAGAAAAACACAGATGATGATCTGAAAGCCTTTTTTATGTCAGGTAGATGATTGAAAGTATGTCAAAAAAACACCAGATGATGATCTGAAAGTCTTTTTTATGTCAGGTCATGGTAGAAAAACACCAGATGATGATCTGAAAATGTCACCAGATATTGGTAGAAAAAACACCAGATGATGATCTGAAAGCCTTTTTTATGTCAGGTAGATATTGGTAGAAAAACACCAGATGATGATCTGAAAGCCTTTTTATGTCAGGTAGATATTGGTAGAAAAACCAGATGATGATCTGAAAGCCTTTTATGTCAGGTAGATATTGGTAAAAACACCAGATGATGATCTGAAAGCCTTTTATGTCAGGTAGATAAAAAAAGATGATGATCTGAAAGCCTTTTTATGTCAGGTAGATATTGGTAAAAAACACCAGATGATGATCTGAAAGCCTTTTTTTTATGTCAGGTAGATATTGGTAGAAAAACACCAGATGATGATCTGAAAGTCTTTTTATGTCAGGTAGATATTGGTAGAAAAACACCAGATGATGATCTGAAAGCCTTTTTATTAGATATTGGTAAAAAACGCCAGATGATGATCTGAAAGCCTTTTTTTCAGGTTATTCAGGTAGAAAAAAACACCAGATGATGATCTGAAAGCCTTTTTTGTCAGGTAGATATTGGTAAAAAAACACCAGATGATGATCTGAAAGCCTTTTTTATGTCAGGTAGATATTGGTGAAAAACACCAGATGATGATCTGAAAGCCTTTTTTTATGTCAGGTAGATATTGGTGAAAAACACCAGATGATGATCTGAAATGTCTTTTTGGTATATCAAAGTCTTTTTTGATATTTGGTAAAAACACCAGATGATGATCTGAAAGCCTTTTTTATGTCAGGTAATATTGGTAGAAAAACCAGATGATGATCTGAAAGCCTTTTTATCATCAGGTAGATATTGGTAGAAAAACACCAGATGATGATCTGAAGCCTTTTTTATGTCAGGTTATTGGTAGAAAAACACCAGATGATGATCTGAAAGTCTTTTTATGTCAGGTAGATATTGGTAGAAAAACACCAGATGATGATCTGAAAGCCTTTTTTTATGTCAGGTAGATATTGGTAGAAAAAACACAGATGATGATCTGAAAGCCTTTTTTATGTCAGGTAGATATTGGTAGAAAAACACCAGATGATGATCTGAAAGCCTTTTTTATGTCAGGTAGATATTGGTGAAAAAACGCAGATGATGATCTGAAAGCCTTTTTTTCAGGTAGATATTGGTAGAAAAACACCAGATGATGATCTGAAAGGTAGAAAACTTTTTTTATGTCAGGTAGATATTGGTAGAAAAACACCAGATGATGATCTGAAAGCCTTTTTTATATCAGGTAGATATTGGTAAAAAACCACAGATGATGATCTGAAAGCCTTTTTTTATGTCAGGTAGATATTGGTAGAAAAACACCAGATGATGATCTGAAAGCCTTTTTTATGTCAGGTAGATATTGGTAAAAAACACCAGATGATGATCTGAAAGCCTTTTTATGTCAGGTGATATTGATCTGATGATCTGAAAGCCTTTTTTTATGAGATATTGTAGATATTGAAAAAACGCAGATGATGATCTGAAAAGCCTTTTTATGTCAGGTAGATATTGGTAGAAAAACACCAGATGATGATCTGAAAGCCTTTTTTATGTCAGGTAGATATTGGTAGAAAAACACCAGATGATGATCTGAAAGCCTTTTTTTATGTCAGGTAGATATTGGTAGAAAAACACCAGATGATGATCTGAAAGCCTTTTTATGTCAGGTAGATATTGGTGAAAACACGCAGATGATGATCTGAAAGCCTTTTTATGTCAGGTAGATATTGGTAAAAAACACCAGATGATGATCTGAAAAGTCTTTTTTATGTCAGATGTACATATTGGTAGATGATGATCTGGTCTTTTTTATGTCAAATATTGGTAGAAAAACCAGATGATGATCTGAAAGCCTTTTTTTCAGATGATGTCAGGTAGATATTTGGTGAAAAACACCAGATGATGATCTGAAAGCCTTTTTTATGTCAGGTAGATATTGGTAGAAAAACACCAGATGATGATCTGAAAGTCTTTTTTTCTCAGGTAGATATTGGTAGAAAAACACCAGATGATGATCTGAAAGCCTTTTTTATGTCAGGTAGATATTGGTAGAAAAACACCAGATGATGATCTGAAAGCCTTTTTTTATCAGGTAGATATTGGTAGAAAACACCAGATGATGATCTGAAAGCCTTTTTTTATGTCAGGTAGATATTGGTGAAAAACACCAGATGATGATCTGAAAGCCTTTTTTATGTCAGGTAGATATTGGTGAAAAAACGCAGATGATGATCTGAAAGTCTTTTTTTTATGTCAGGTAGATATTGGTGAAAAACACCAGATGATGATCTGAAAGCCTTTTTTATGTCAGGTAGATATTGGTAGAAAAACAACAGATGATGATCTGAAAGTCTTTTTTATGTCAGGTAGATATTGGTAGAAAAAACAACAGATGATGATCTGAAAGCCTTTTTATGTCAGGTAGATATTGGTAAAAAACACCAGATGATGATCTGAAAGCCTTTTTTATGTCAGGTAGATATTGGTAAAAAAACGCCAGATGATGATCTGAAAGTCTTTTTTATGTCAGGTAGATATTGATGAAAAACACCAGATTTTATGTCAAAGTCAAAACACCGGTAGATATTGGTAGAAAAACGCAGATGATGATCTGAAAGCCTTTTTTATGTCAGGTAGATATTGGTAGAAAAACACCAGATGATGATCTTTTTATTTCAGGTAGATGTTGGTAAAAAACGCAGATGATGATCTAAAGCCTTTTTATGTCAGGTAGATATTGGTAGAAAAACAGCAGATGATGATCTGAAAGCCTTTTTTTTTTATATCAGGTAGATATTGGTGAGAAAAACACCAGATGATGATCTGAAAGCCTTTTTTATGTCAGGTACATATTGGTAGAAAAACCAGATGATGATCAAAAGCCTTTTTATGTCAGGTACATATTGGTAGAAAAACACCAGATGATGATCTGAAAGTCTTTTTATGTCAGGTAGATATTGGTGAAAAAACACCAGATGATGATCTGAAAGTCTTTTTTTGTCAGGTAGATATTGGTGAAAAACACCAGATGATGATCTGAAAGTCTTTTTTTATGTCAGGTAGATATTCGTGAAAAACACCAGATGATGATCTAAAGAAAAGGTCTTTTTTATGTCAGGTAGATATTGGTAGAAAAACACCAGATGATGATCTGAAAGCCTTTTTTATGTCAGGTAGATATTGGTGAAAAAACACCAGATGATGATCTGAAAGTCTTTTTATATCAGGTAATATTGGTAAAAAACACCAGATGATGATCTGAAAAGCCTTTTTTATGTCAGGTAGATATTGGTAGAAAAACACCAGATGATGATCTGAAAGCCTTTTTTTATGTCAGGTAGATATTGGTAGAAAAACACCAGATGATGATCTGAAAGCAGCCTTTTTATGTCGGGTAGATATTGGTAGAAAAACACCAGATGATGAAAAACTGAAATCTGAAAGCCTTTTTTATGTCAGGTAGATATTGGTAGAAAAACACCAGATGATGATCTGAAAGCCTTTTTTATGTCAGGTGTATTGGTAGAAAAACACCAGATGATGATCTGAAAGCCTTTTTATGTCAGGTAGATATTGGATGATGATCTGAAAGCCTTTTTTATGTCAGGTGAATATTGGTAGAAAAACACCAGATGATGATCTGAAAGCCTTTTTATGTCAGGTAGATATTGGTAGAAAAACCAGATGATGATCTGAAAGCCTTTTTATGTCAGGTAGATATTGGTGAAAAACACCAGATGATGATCTGAAAGCCTTTTTTTTTATGTCAGGTAGATATTGGTAGAAAAACACCAGATGATGATCTGAAAGCCTTTTTATGTCAGGTAGATATTGGTAGAAAAACACCAGATGATGATCTGAAAGCCTTTTTATGTCAGGTAGATATTGGTAAAAAAAACACCAGATGATGATCTGAAAGCCTTTTTATATCAGGTAGATATTGGTAGAAAAACAAAATGATCTGAAATGATGAAAGAAGCCTTTTTATGTCAGGTAGATATTGGTGAAAAACGCAGATGATGATCTGAAAGCCTTTTTATGTCAGGTAGATATTGGTAGAAAAACGCAGATGATGATCTGAAAGCCTTTTTATGTCAGGTAGATATTGGTAGAAAAACACCAGATGATGATCTGAAAGCCTTTTTATATCAGGTAGATATTGGTAGAAAAACACCAGATGATGATCTGAAAGCCTTTTTTTATGTCAGGTAGATATTGGTGAAAAAACACCAGATGATGATCTGAAAGCCTTTTTTTATGTCAGGTAGATATTGGTAAAAAACACCAGATGATGATCTGAAAGCCTTTTTTTTATGTCAGGTAGATATTGGTAGAAAAACACCAGATGATGATCTGAAAGCCTTTTATGTCAGGTAGATATTGGTAGAAAAACACCAGATGATGATCTGAAAGCCTTTTTTTTATATCAGGTAGATATTGGTGAAAAACACCAGATGATGATCTGAAAGCCTTTTTTATGTCAGGTAGATATTGGTAGAAAAACAACAGATGATGATCCTGAAAGCCTTTTTTTTTATGTCAGGTAGATATTGGTAGAAAAACTGACCAGATGATGATCTGAAAGCCTTTTTATGTCATGTATTGGTAGAAAAACGTGATCTGATATTCAGGTAGATAAAAAAACACCAGATGATGATCTGAAAGCTTTTTTTATATCAGGTAGATATTGGTAGAAAAAACACCAGATGATGATCTGAAAATCTTTTTATGTCAGAGTAGATATTGGTAGAAAAACACCAGATGATGATCTGAAAGCCTTTTTTATGTCAGGTAGATATTGGTAGAAAAACGCCAGATGATGATCTGAAAGCCTTTTTTTTATATCAGGTAGATATTGGTAAAAAACGCCAGATGATGATCTGAAAGCCTTTTTTATAGATCAGGTGAAAAACGCAGATGATGATCTGATTTTATGTCAGTAGAAAAAACACCAGATGATGATCTGAAAGCCTTTTTATGTCAGGTAGATATTGGTAGAAAAACACCAGATGATGATCTGAAAGCCTTTTTTATGTCAGGTAGATATTGGTGAAAAACACCAGATGATGATCTGAAAGTTGGTAAAGCCCAGATTTTTTTTTTATATCAGGTACATATTGGTAAAAAACACCAGATGATGATCTGAAAGCCTTTTTTATGTCAGGTAGATATTGGTAGAAAAACGCAGATGATGATCTGAAAGCCTTTTATGTCAGGTAGATATTGGTAGAAAAACACAGATGATGATCTGAATTTTTTATGTCAGGTAGATGTTGGTAGAAAAACCAGATGATGATCTATCTGAAAGCCTTTTTATGTCAGGTAGATATTGGTAGAAAAACACCAGATGATGATCTGAAAGCCTTTTTTATGTCAGGTAGATATTGGTAGAAAAACACCAGATGATGATCTGAAAGCCTTTTTTTTTATGTCAGGTAGATATTGGTAGAAAAACGCCAGATGATGATCTGAAAGCCTTTTTATGTCAGGTAGATATTGGTAGAAAAACACCAGATGATGATCTAAGCCTTTTTTATGTCAGGTAGATAAGAAAAACACCAGATGATTTTTTTTTATGTCAAGGTAGATATTGGTGAAAAACGCCTGAAAGATGTCATGATATTCTGAAAAAACCAGATGATGATCTTTTTTATGTCAGGTAGATATTGGTGAAAAACACCAGATGATGATCTGAAAGCCTTTTTTATGTCAGGTAGATATTGGTAAAGAAAAACACCAGATGATGATCTGAAAGTCTTTTTATGTCAGGTAGATATTGGTGAAAAACACCAGATGATGATCTGAAAGCCTTTTTATGTCAGGTAGATATTGGTGAAAAACACCAGATGATGATCTGAAAGCCTTTTTATGTCAGGTAGATATTGGTAAAAAAAACACCAGATGATGATCTGAAAGTCTTTTTTTTTTTTTATGTCAGGTAGATATTGGTAAAAAACACCAGATGATGATCTGAAAGCCTTTTTTTTATATCAGGTAGATATTGGTAGAAAAAACCAGATGATGATCTGAAAAGCCTTTTTTATGTCGTGATGATCTGAAGTGAATATTGGTAGAAAAACCAGATGATGATCTGAAAGCCTTTTTATGTCAGGTAGATATTAAAGTGAAAAAACCAGATGATGATCTGAAAGCCTTTTTTATGTCAGGTAGATATTGGTAGAAAAACACCAGATGATGATCTGAAAGCCTTTTTATGTCAGGTAGATATTGGTGAAAAAACACCAGATGATGATCTGAAAGTCTTTTTTTGTCAGGTAGATATTGGTAGAAAAACACCAGATGATGATCTGAAAGTCTTTTTTTTATGTCAGGTGATCTGAATGTTGGTAAAAAAACCAGATGATGATCTTCTTTTTTTATGTCAGGTAGATATTGGTAAAAAACACCAGATGATGATCTGAAAGCCTTTTTTATCAGGTAGATATTGGTAGAAAAACACCAGATGATGATCTGAAAGCCTTTTTTATGTCAGGTAGATATTGGTAGAAAAACACAGATGATGATCTGAAAGCCTTTTTATGTCAGGTAGATATATTGGTAGAAAAACACCAGATGATGATCTGAAAGAGTCTTTTTTATGTCAGGTAGATATTGGTAGAAAAACACAGATGATGATCTGAAAGCCTTTTTTATGTCAGGTGATATTGGTAAAAAGACACCAGGTATGATCTGAAAGCCTTTTTATGTCAAAGGTAGATAAACACCAGATGATGATCTGAAAGCCTTTTATGTCAGGTAGATATTGGTAGAAAAACACCAGATGATGATCAGGTAGATATTGGTGAAAAACACCAGATGATGATCTGAAAGCCTTTTTGTCAGGTATTTTATGTCAGATGTATCTGATATTGGTAGATAAAAACACCAGATGATGATCTGAAAGTCTTTTTATTGTCAGGTATCTGATTTTTATTGGTAGAAAAACACCAGATGATGATCTGAAAGCCTTTTTTATGTCAGGTAGATATTGGTAGAAAAACACAGATGATGATCTGAAAGCCTTTTTATGTCAGGTAGATATTGGTGAAAAAACACCAGATGATGATCTGAAAGCCTTTTTTATATCAGGTAGATATTGGTAGAAAAACACCAGATGATGATCTGAAAGTCTTTTTATGTCAGGTAGATATTGGTAAAAAACCCAGATGATCTGAAAGCCTTTTTATGTCAGGTAGATATTGGTGAAAAACGCAGATGATGATCTGAAAGCCTTTTTTTATCAGGTAGATATTGGTAAAAAAACGCAGATGATGATCTGAAAGCCTTTTTATGTCAGGTAGATATTGGTAGAAAAAACCAGATGATGATCTGAAAGCCTTTTTTTTCATGTCAGGTAGATATTGGTAGAAAAACACCAGATGATGATCTGAAAGGTGAAAAACACCAGATGATTTTGATGATGTCAGGTAGATATTGGTAGAAAAACACCAGATGATGATCTGAAAGTCTTTTTTATGTCAGGTAGATATTGGTAGAAAAAACACCAGATGATGATCTGAAAGCCTTTTTATGTCAGGTAGATATTGGTAAAAAAACACCAGATGATGATCTGAAAGTCTTTTTATGTCAGGTAGATATTGGTAGAAAAACACAGATGATGATCTGAAAGTCTTTTTATATCAGGTAGATATTGGTGAAAAACACCAGATGATGATCTGAAAGTCTTTTTATGTCAGGTAGATATTGGTAGAAAAACACCAGATGATGATCTGAAAATCTTTTTATATCAGGTAGAATTGGTAGAAAAATACCAGATGATGATCTCTGAAAGCCTTTTTTATGTCAGGTAGATATTGGTAGAAAAACACCAGATGATGATCTGAAAGCCTTTTTTTATGTCAGGTAGATATTGGTAGAAAAACACCAGATGATGATCTGAAAGCCTTTTTTATGTCAGGTAGATATTGGTAGAAAAACACCAGATGATGATCTGAAAGCCTTTTTTTATGTCAGGTAGATATTGGTAGAAAAACAGATGATGATCTGAAAGCCTTTTTTTTTTAGTCATGATGATGATCTGATGATGAAAGTCTTTTTTATGTCAAGATATTGGTAGAAAAAACCTTTTTTTTTTATGTCAGGTAGATATTGGTAGAAAAACACCAGATGATGATCTGAAAGCCTTTTTATGTCAGGTAGATATTGGTAGAAAAACACCAGATGATGATCTGAAAGCCTTTTTTTATGTCAGGAGATATTGGTAGAAAAAACACCAGATGATGATCTGAAAGCTTTTTTATGTCAGGTCAGGATATTGGTAGAAAAACACCAGATGATGATCTGAAAGCCTTTTTATGTCAGGTAGATATTGGTAGAAAAACACCAGATGATGATCTGAAAGTCTTTTTTTTTTATGTCAGGTAGATATTGGTAGAAAAAACACCAGATGATGATCTGAAAGCCTTTTTTATGTCAGGTAAATATTGGTAGAAAAACACCAGATGATGATCTGAAAGTCTTTTTTATGTCAGGTAAATATTGGTAGAAAAACACCAGATGATGATCTGAAAGTCTTTTTTATGTCAGGTAGATATTGGTAGAAAAACACCAGATGATGATCTGAAAATCTTTTTATTTTATCAGGTAGAAAAAAACACCAGATGATGATCTGAAAGCCTTTTTTATGTTTAGAAAAACACCAGATGATGATCTGAAAGCCTTTTTTTGTTATGTCAGGTAGATATTGGTAGAAAAACACCAGATGATGATCTGAAAGCCTTTTTTATGTCAGGTAGATATTGGTAGAAAAACACCAGATGATGATCTGAAAGCCTTTTTTTATGTCAGGTAGATATTGGTAGAAAAACACCAGATGATGATCTGAAAGTCTTTTTTATGTCAGGTAGATATTGGTAGAAAAACACCAGATGATGATCTGAAAGTCTTTTTTATGTCAGGTACATATTGGTAGAAAAACACCAGATGATGATCTGAAAGCCTTTTTTATGTCAGGTAGATATTGGTGAAAAACACCAGATGATGATCTGAAAGCCTTTTTTTTGTCATGTCAGGTAGATATTGGTAAATTTTTTTTAAAAAAAAACCAGATGATGATCTGAAAGCCTTTTTTTATGTCAGGTAGATATTGGTAGAAAACACACAGATGATGATCTGAAAGCCTTTTTTTTATGTCAGGTAGATATTGGTAGAAAAACACCAGATGATGATCTGAAAAAGCCTTTTTTATGTCAGGTAGATATTGGTAGAAAAACACCAGATGATGATCTGAAAGTCTTTTTTTTATGTCAGGTAATATTGGTAGAAAAACACCAGATGATGATCTGAAAGTCTTTTTTTTATGTCAGGTAGATATTGGTAGAAAAACACCAGATGATGATCTGAAAGCCTTTTTATGTCAGGTTATTGGTAGAAAAACACCTGATGATTGATTATGTCTTTATTGGTAGAAAAAAACAGATGATGATCTGAAAGCTTTTTTTTATGTCAGGTAGATATTGGTAAAAAACACCAGATGATGATCTGAAAGCCTTTTTATGTCAGGTAGATATTGGTAGAAAAACACCAGATGATGATCTGAAAGCCTTTTTTATCAGATATTGGTAGAAAAAAAACACCAGATGATCTGAAAGCCTTTTTTATGTCAGGTAGATATTGGTGAAAAACACCAGATGATGATCTGAAAGCCTTTTTATGTCAGGTATATTGGTAAAAAAAACCAGATGATGATCTGAAAGCCTTTTTTATGTCAGGTAGATATTGGTAGAAAAACACCAGATGATGATCTGAAGCCTTTTTATGTCAGGTAGATATTGGTAGAAAAACACCAGATGATGATCTGAAAGCCTTTTTATGTCAGGTAGATATTGGTAGAAAAACACCAGATGATGATCTGAAAATGCTTTTTATGTCAGGTAGATATTGGTAGAAAAACACCAGATGATGATCTGAAAGTCTTTTTTATGTCAGGTAGATATTGGTAGAAAACACCAGATGATGATCTGATCTGAAGATGATGATCTTTTTTATGTCAGGTAGATATTGGTAGAAAAACACCAGATGATGATCTGAAAGCCTTTTTTATGTCAGGTAGATATTGGTAAAAACACCAGATGATGATCTGTTTTTTATGTCAGGTAGATATTGGTAAAAAAACACAGATGATGATCTGAAAGCCTTTTTATGTCAGGATATTGGTAAAAACACCAGATGATTGGTAGATAAAAAAAACACCAGATGATGATCTGAAAGTTTTTTATGTCAGGTAGATATTGGTAAAAAACACCAGATGATGATCTGAAAGCCTTTTTTATGTCAGGTAGATGTTGGTAAAAAAACACCAGATGATGATCTGAAAGCCTTTTTTTATGTCAGGTAGATATTGGTAAAAAAACACCAGATGATGATCTGAAAGCCTTTTTTATGTCAGGTAGATATTGGTAGACCAGATGATGATCTGAAAGCCTTTTTTATGTCAGGTAGATATTGGTAAAAAACACCAGATGATGATCTGAAAGCCTTTTTATGTCAGGTAGATATTGGTAGAAAAACACCAGATGATGATCTGAAAGCCTTTTTTATGTCAGGTAGATATTGGTAAAAAACCAGATGATGATCTGAAAGCCTTTTTTATGTCAGGTAGATATTGGTAGAAAAACACCAGATGATGATCTGAAAGTCTTTTTTATGTCAGGTAGATATTGGTAGAAAAACACCAGATGATGATCTGAAAGCCTTTTTTCAGGTATATCAGGTGATGATCTGAAAGCCTTTTTATTCAGGTAGATAAAAAACACCAGATGATGATCTGAAAGCCTTTTTTATGTCAGGTAGATATTGGTGAACCAGATGATGATCTGAAAGATGAGGTAGATATTGGTAGAAAAACACCAGATGATGATCTGAAAGCCTTTTTTTATGGGTAGATAAAAAACACAGATGATGATCTGAAAGTCTTTTTGTCAGGATGATGATATTCAGGTAGAAAAACCAGATGATGATCTGAAAGTTCTTATGTCAGGTAGATATTGGTAGAAAAACACCAGATGATGATCTGAAAGTTTTTAGGTCAATATTGGTAGAAAAACCAGATGATGATCTGAAAGTCTTTTTTTATGTCAGGTAGATATTGGTAGAAAAAACACCAGATGATGATCTGAAAGTCTTTTTATGTCAGGTAGATATTGGTAGAAAAACACCAGATGATGATCTGAAAGTCTTTTTTTATGTCAGGTGAGATATTGGTCAGGTAAAAAAAAAACAGATGATGATCTGAAAGTCTTTTTTATGTCAGGTAGATATTGGTAGAAAAACACCAGATGATGATCTGAAAGCCTTTTTTATGTCAGGTAGATATTGGTAGAAAAACACAGATGATGATCTGAAAGTCTTTTTTTATGTCAGGTAGATATTGGTGAAAAACACCAGATGATGATCTGAAAGCCTTTTTATGTCAGGTAGATATTGGTAGAAAAACACCAGATGATGATCTGAAAGCCTTTTTTATGTCAGGTAGATATTGGTAAAAAACACCAGATGATGATCTGAAAGCCTTTTTTTTATGTCAGGTAGATATTGGTAGAAAAACACCAGATGATGATCTGAAAGCCTTTTTTTTATGTCAGGTAGATATTGGTAGAAAACACCAGATGATGATCTGAAAGCCTTTTTTTATGTCAGGTAGATATTGGTAGAAAAACACCAGATGATGATCTGAAAGCCTTTTTTATGTCAGGTAGATATTGGTAAAAACACCAGATGATGATCTGAAATCCTTTTTTTATGTCAGGTAGATATTGGTAGAAAAAACCATGATGATGATCTGAAAGCCTTTTTTTTTATGTCAGGTAGATATTGGTAGAAAAACACCAGATGATGATCTGAAAGCCTTTTTATGTCAGGTAGATATTGGTAGAAAAACACCAGATGATGATCTGAAAGTCCTTTTATGTCAGGTAGATATTGGTAGAAAAACACCAGATGATGATCTGAAAGCCTTTTTTATGTCAGGTAGATATTGGTAAAAAACACCAGATGATGATCTGAAAGCCTTTTTTATGTCAGGTAGATATTGGTAGAAAAACACCAGATGATGATCTGAAAGTCTTTTTATGTCAGGTAGATATTGGTAGAAAAACACCAGATGATGATCTGAAAGCCTTTTTTATGTCAGGTTATTTAGATGATCAGGTTTTTTATGTCGATATTGGTAGAAAAACACCAGATGATGATCTGAAAGCCTTTTTATGTCAGGTAGATATTGGTAGAAAAACACCAGATGATGATCTGAAAGCCTTTTTTATGTCAGATGATATCTGAAAGTCTTTTTTATGTCAGGTAGATATTGGTAGAAAAACACCAGATGATGATCTGAAAGCCTTTTTTATGTCAGGTAGATATTGGTAGAAAAACACCAGATGATGATCTGAAAGCCTTTTTTATGTCAGGTACATATTGGTAGAAAAACACCAGATGATGATCTGAAAGCCTTTTTTATGTCAGGTAGATATTGGTAGAAAACAAAATGATGATCTGAAAGCCTTTTTTATGTCAGGTAGATATTGGTAAAAACACCAGATGATGATCTGAAAGCCTTTTTATGATGGTAGATATTGGTAGAAAAAACACCAGATGATGATCTTTTTTTTATGTCAGGTAGATATTGGTAGAAAAACACCAGATGATGATCTGAAAGTCTTTTTTATGTCAGGTAGATATTGGTAGAAAAACACCAGATGATGATCTGAAAGTCTTTTTTATGTCAGGTAGATATTGGTAGAAAAACACCAGATGATGATCTGAAAGTCTTTTTTATGTCAGGTAGATATTGGTAGAAAAACACCAGATGATGATCTGAAAGCCTTTTTTATGTCAGGTAGATATTGGTAGAAAAACACCAGATGATGATCTGAAAGCCTTTTTATGTCAGGTAGATATTGGTAAAAAACACCAGATGATGATCTGAAAGCTTTTTTATGTCAGGTAGATATTGGTAGAAAAACACCAGATGATGATCTGAAAGCCTTTTTATGTCAGGTAGATATTGGTAGAAAAACACCAGATGATGATCTGAAAGCCTTTTTTATGTCAGGTAGATATTGGTGAAAAACACCAGATGATGATCTGAAAGCCTTTTTTATGTCAGGTAGATATTGGTAGAAAAACACCAGATGATGATCTGAAAGCCTTTTTATGTCAGGTAG
The DNA here is from genome assembly GCA_903632075.3 of Acanthosepion pharaonis. Lineage (NCBI taxonomy): Eukaryota > Metazoa > Mollusca > Cephalopoda > Sepiida > Sepiidae > Acanthosepion > Acanthosepion pharaonis. The sequence continues at coordinate 109,382 of CAHIKZ030001635.1, read as the reverse complement.
ATATTGGTAAAAACACCAGATGATGATCTGAAAGCCTTTTTTATGTCAGGTAGATATTGGTAAAAACACCAGATGATGATCTGAAAGCCTTTTTTATGTCAGGTAGATATTGGTAAAAAACACCAGATGATGATCTGAAAGCCTTTTTTTTTTATGTCAGGTAGATATTGGTAGAAAAACACCAGATGATGATCTGAAAGCCTTTTATGTCAGGTAGATATTGGTAGAAAAAACACCAGATGATGATCTGAAAGCCTTTTATATGTCAGGTAGATATTGGTAGAAAAACACCAGATGATGATTTGAAAGCCTTTTTTATGTCAGGTAGATATTGGTAGAAAAACACCAGATGATGATCTGAAAGCCTTTTTATGTCAGGTAGATATTGGTAAAAACACCAGATGATGATCTGAAAGTCTTTTTTATGTCAGGTAGATATTGGTAGAAAAACACCAGATGATGATCTGAAAGCCTTTTTATGTCAGGTAGATATTGGTAGAAAAACACCAGATGATCTGATCAGGTAGATATTGGTAGAAAAAACACCAGATTTCTGAAAGTCTTTTTTATGTCAGGTAGATATTGGTAGAAAAACACCAGATGATGATCTGAAAGTCTTTTTTTATGTCAGGTAGATATTGGTAGAAAGACAACAGATGATGATCTGAAAGCCTTTTTTATGTCAGGTAGATATTGGTAAAAAGACAACAGATGATGATCTGAAAGTCTTTTTTTTTATGTCAGGTAGATATTGGTAAAAAACACAGATGATGATCTGAAAGTTTTTTATATGTCAGGTAGATATTGGTAGAAAAAACAGATGATGATCTGAAAGTCTTTTTTTATGTCAGGTAGATATTGGTAGAAAAACACCAGATGATGATCTGAAAGCCTTTTTTTATGTCAGGTAGATATTGGTAGAAAAACAACAGATGATGATCTGAAAGCCTTTTTTATGTCAGGTAGATATTGGTAAAAAGACAACAGATGATGATCTGAAAGCCTTTTTTTATGTCAGGTACATATTGGTAGAAAAACACCAGATGATGATCTGAAAGCCTTTTTTATGTCAGGTAGATATTGGTAGAAAAACACCAGATGATGATCTGAAAGTCTTTTTTATGTCAGGTAGATGTTGGTAAAAAAACACCAGATGATGATCTGAAAGCCTTTTTTATGTCAGGTAGATATTGGTAGAAAAACACCAGATGATGATCTGAAAGCCTTTTTTATGTCAGGTAGATATTGGTAGAAAAACACCAGATGATGATCTGAAAGCCTTTTTTATGTCAGGTAGATATTGGTAGAAAAACACCAGATGATGATCTGAAAGCCTTTTTATGTCAGGTAGATATTGGTAGAAAAACACAGATGATGATCTGAAAGATTTTTTATGTCATCTGAAAGGTAGAAAACACCAGATGATGATCTGAAAAGGTTTATGTCAGGTATATTGGTAGAAAAACACCAGATGATGATCTGAAAGTCTTTTTTATGTCAGGTAGATATTGGTAGAAAACACCAGATGATGATCTGAAAGCCTTTTTTCAGGTAGATATTGGTAGAAAAACACCAGATGATGATCTGAAAGCCTTTTTTATGTCAGGTAGATATTGAAAAACACCAGATGATGATCTGAAAGCCTTTTTTTATGTCAGGTAGATATTGGTAGAAAAACACCAGATGATGATCTGAAAGCCTTTTTATGTCAGGTAGATATTGGTAAAAAACCAGATGATGATCTGAAAGCCTTTTTATGTCAGGTAGATATTGGTAAAAAACACCAGATGATGATCTGAAAGTCTTTTTTTTTTATGTCAGGTAGATATTGGTAGAAAAACACCAGATGATGATCTGAAAGCCTTTTTTTATGTCAGGTAGATATTGGTAGAAAAACAGATGATGATCTGAGATGAGGTGATATTGGTAGAAAAACACCAGATGATGATCTGAAAGCCTTTTTTTATGTCAGGTAGATATTGGTGAAAAAAACACCAGATGATGATCTGAAAGCCTTTTTTATGTCAGGTAGATATTGGTAGAAAAACACCAGATGATGATCTGAAAGCCTTTTTTTATGTCAGGTAGATATTGGTAGAAAAACACCAGATGATGATCTGAAAGCCTTTTTTATGTCAGGTAGATATTGGTAGAAAAACACAGATGATGATCTGAAAGCCTTTTATGTCAGGTAGATATTGGTAGAAAAACACCAGATGATGATCTGAAAGTCTTTTTATGTCAGGTAGATATTGGTAGAAAAACAACAGATGATGATCTGAAAGTTTTTTTTTGTGTCAGGTAGATATTGGTAGAAAAACACCAGATGATGATCTGAAAGCCTTTTTTATGTCAGGTAGATATTGGTAGAAAAACACCAGATGATGATCTGAAAGCCTTTTTTTATGTCAGGTAGATATTTTAGGTAGAAAAAAACACCAGATGATGATCTGAAAGATGTCAGGTAGATATTGGTAGAAAAACACCAGATGATGATCTGAAAGTCTTTTTTATGTCAGGTAGATATTGGTAGAAAACACCAGATGATGATCTGAAAGATATTTTTTATGTCAGGTAGATATTGGTAGAAAACACCAGATGATGATCTGAAAGTCTTTTTATGTCAGGTAGATATTGGTAGAAAACACCAGATGATGATCTTTTTTAAATCAGGTAGATTTATGTCACCAGATGATCTGAAAGGTCAGGTAGATATTGGTAGAAAAACACCAGATGATGATCTGGTTTTTTATGTCAGGTAATATTGGTAGAAAACAGATGATGATCTGAAAGCCTTTTTATGTCAGGTAGATATTGGTAGAAAAAACACCAGATGATGATCTGAAAGCCTTTTTATGTCAGGTAGATATTGGTAGAAAACACCAGATGATGATCTGAAAGCCTTTTTTTATGTCAGGTAGATATTGGTAAAAAACACCAGATGATGATCTGAAAGTCTTTTTTATGTCAGGTAGATATTGGTAGAAAAAACACCAGATGATGATCTGAAAGCCTTTTTGTCAGGTAGATATTGTCAGATGATGATCTGAAAGCCTTTTTTTTCAGGTAGATAAAAAACACCAGATGATGATCTGAAAGCTTTTTTATGTCAGGTGATATTGGTAGAAAAACACCAGATGATGATCTGAAAAACCTTTTTTTTATGTCAGGTAAAAAACACCAGATGATGATCTGAAAGCCTTTTTTATGTCAGGTAGATATTGGTAGAAAAACACCAGATGATGATCTGAAAGCCTTTTTTATGTCAGGTAGATATTGGTAGAAAAACACCAGATGATGATCTGAAAGCCTTTTTTATGTCAGGTAGATATTGGTAGAAAAACACCAGATGATGATCTGAAAGTCTTTTTTTATGTCAGGTAGATATTGGTGAAAAACACCAGATGATGATCTGAAAGCCTTTTTATGTCAGGTAGATATTGGTAGAAAAACACCAGATGATGATCTGAAAGCCTTTTTTATGTCAGGTAGATATTGGTAGAAAAACACAGATGATGATGATCTGAAAGCCTTTTTTATGTCAGGTAGATATTGGTAGAAAAACACCAGATGATGATGATCTGAAAGATGATGATCTGAAAGCTTTTTTATGTCAGGTAGATATTGGTAGAAAAACACCATGATGATCTGATTTTTTTTGTCAGGTAGATATTGGTAGAAAAACACCAGATTGATCTGAAAGCCTTTTTTATGTCAGGTAGATATTGGTAGAAAAACACCAGATGATGATCTGAAAGCCTTTTTATGTCAGGTAGATATTGGTAGAAAAACACCAGATGATGATCTGAAAGCCTTTTTATGTCAGGTAGATATTGGTAGAAAAACACCAGATGATGATCTGAAAGCCTTTTTTATGTCAGGTAGATATTGGTAAAAAACACCAGATGATGATCTGAAAGCCTTTTTTATGTCAGGTAGATATTGGTAGAAAAACACCAGATGATGATCTGAAAGCCTTTTTTTATGTCAGGTAGATATTGGTAGAAAAACACCAGATGATGATCTTTTTTTTATGTCAGGTAGATATTGGTAGAAAAACACCAGATGATGATCTGAAAGTTTTTTTATGTCAGGTAGATATTGGTAGAAAAACCAGATGATGATCTGAAAGTCTTTTTTTTTTGTCAGGTAGATATTGGTAGAAAAACACCAGATGATGATCTGAAAGCCTTTTTTATGTCAGGTAGATATTGGTAAAAAACACCAGATGATGATCTGAAAGCCTTTTTTTATGATATTGGTCATGATCAGAGGTAGATATTGGTAGAAAAACACCAGATGATGATCTGAAAGATCTTTTTTTATGTCAGGTAGATATTGGTAGAAAAACACCAGATGATGATCTGAAAGCCTTTTTATGTCAGGTAGATATTGGTAAAAACACCAGATGATGATCTGATCTGGTAATATTGGTAGAAAAACCTTTTTTTTTTATGTCAGGTAGATATTGGTAGAAAAACACCAGATGATGATCTGAAAGCCTTTTTTATGTCAGGTAGATATTGGTAGAAAAACACCAGATGATGATCTGAAAGCCTTTTTTATGTCAGGTAGATATTGGTAGAAAAACACCAGATGATGATCTGAAAGCCTTTTTTATGTCAGGTAGATATTGGTAGAAAAACACCAGATGATGATCTGAAAGCCTTTTTTTATGTCAGGTAGATATTGGTAGAAAAACACCAGATGATGATCTGAAAGCCTTTTTTTATGTCAGGTAGATATTGGTAGAAAAACACCAGATGATGATCTGAAAGCCTTTTTTATGTCAGGTAGATATTGGTAGAAAAACACCAGATGATGATCTGAAAGCCTTTTTTATGTCAGGTAGATATTGGTAGAAAAACACCAGATGATGATCTGAAAGTCTTTTTTATGTCAGGTAGATATTGGTAGAAAAACACCAGATGATGATCTGATTTTATGTCAGGTAGATATTGGTAAAAAACACCAGATGATGATCTGAAAGCCTTTTTTTTATGTCAGGTAGATATTGGTAGAAAAGATGATGATCACCATGATGATGAAAAACACCAGATGATGATCTGAAAGCCTTTTTTATGTCAGGTAGATATTGGTAGAAAAACACCAGATGATGATCTGAAAGCCTTTTTTATGTCAGGTAGATATTGGTAGAAAAACCAGATGATGATCTGACCTTTTTTTATGTCATGATATTGGTCTGATGATCTGAGCCTTTTTGTCAGGTAGATATTGGTAGAAAAAACAGGTGATGATCTGAAAGCCTTTTTTATGGGTAGATATTGGTAAAAACACCAGATGATGATCTGTCAAATATTGTCTTTTTTTTTTTATGTCAGGTAGATATTGGTAGAAAAACACCAGATGATGATCTGAAAGTCTTTTTTTTTGTCAGGTAGATATTGGTAGAAAACACCAGATGATGATCTGAAACATGTCAGATGATGATGATGATCTGAAAGCCTTTTTTTTATGTCAGGTAGATATTGGTAGAAAACACCAGATGATGATCTGAAAGCCTTTTTTATGTCAGGTAGATATTGGTAGAAAAACACCAGATGATGATCTGAAAAGCCTTTTTTATGTCAGGTAGATATTGGTAGAAAAACACAGATGATGATCTGAAAGCCTTTTTTTATGTCAGGTAGATATTGGTAGAAAAACACCAGATGATGATCTGAAAGCCTTTTTATGTCAGGTAGATATTGGTAGAAAAACACCAGATGATGATCTGAAAGCCTTTTTTATGTCAGGTAGATATTGGTAGAAAAACACCAGATGATGATCTGAAAGCCTTTTTTATGTCAGGTAGATATTGGTGATGAAAAACACCAGATGATGATCTGAAAGCCTTTTTATGTCAGGTAGATATTGGTAGAAAAACACCAGATGATGATCTGAAAGCCTTTTTTATGTCAGGTAGATATTGGTAAAAAACACCAGATGATGATCTGAAAGCTTTTTTTTTATGTCAGGTAGATATTGGTGAAAAACCAGATGATGATCTGAAAGCCTTTTTTTATGTCAGGTAGATATTGGTAAAAAACACCAGATGATGATCTGAAAGTCTTTTTTATGTCAGGTAGATATTGGTAGAAAAACACCAGATGATGATCTGAAAGCCTTTTTTATGTCAGGTAGATATTGGTAGAAAAACACCAGATGATGATCTGAAAGCCTTTTTTATGTCAGGTAGATATTGGTAGAAAAACACCAGATGATGATCTGAAAGCCTTTTTATGTCAGGTAGATATTGGTAGAAAAACACCAGATGATGATCTGAAAGCCTTTTTATGTCAGGATGATCTGAAAGCCTTTTTTATGTCAGGTAGATATTGGTAGAAAAACACCAGATGATGATCTGAAAGCCTTTTTTATGTCAGGTAGATATTAGTAGAAAAACACCAGATGATGATCTGAAAGATGTCAGGTAGATATTGGTAGAAAAAACACCAGATGATGATCTGAAAGCCTTTTTTTTGTCAGGTAGATATTGGTGAAAAACACCAGATGATGAGGTCAGGTTATTGTAGAAAAACACCAGATGATGATTTTTTTTATGTCAGGTAGATATTGGTAGAAAAACACCAGATGATGATCTGTTTTTTTATGTCAGGTATGTCAGGTAGATAAGATATTGAAAAACACAGATGATGATCTGAAAGTCTTTTTTATGTCAGGTAGATATTGGTAGAAAAACACCAGATGATGATCTGAAAGCCTTTTTATCAGTCAGGTAGATAAAAAAAACACCAGATGATGATCTGAAAGTCTTTTTTATGTCAGGTAGATATTGGTAGAAAAACACCAGATGATGATCTGAAAGTCTTTTTTATGTCAGGTAGATATTGGTAGAAAAACACCAGATGATGATCTGAAAGCCTTTTTACATCAGCTGGATAATTCTAGAAAAAAGATGATGATCTCAAATGGATTTTATGTCAACCATATGCCACAAGAAGAATGTTAGAAGATAATCCGAAAACTCTTTTTATATCAGCTAAGAATGTAAAGAAGCATTATCTCGAAAGGAGACAAAGTTTCATCCGTCTACTGAACTCGAAACAATGTAACCAATTCTCAATACAAAATGCCCTGCTATTTTGCAGCAATTTTATTAACTATTTTATTCTTAGTTCATCGTGAACTCCACCTTAGCCGAGAAAGCACCCCATACCAAAATGACACCCACACATCCTACTTATCTTATCTACAGTCAAAGACAATATTTTCTGCAGAATCTTGTAAGATATTTTTTATATGCATCGCTGACACAGCTCCGAATTGCTTTCATTAGTAAAAACCAGTCATTCTTTGTAAAAATTGATCAAATGGCACCAGTCCTTGATATTTTGAGGTCAGATAAGGTTTTGACACCCGTACTAAATGGCAAATCCAGTTTTCTGCCTACCGTTCACCTAAACTGTTTTTTTAAAGTCCTTGGCGAATTGAGTTCAGTGAGAGTTTGCTTTTTACCATTTCCTTTCAAGACGTAAATGATCATGGCGCTCTATAACTTCCCATCGTTTGTAGTTCTAAATAATGTTTGTCTTCTTAATATTCTTTTAACTCCACGTTCTGTCATCCATTTTCAAAAGCTAGTTAGTTAGTTTATTAGCTATTTCACACTGCCCTTCTTGCCTTCTTGTCCCGTGAGTGTCACAATCTCCAAGCCTTTTTCCTCATTATGCGTCTTAGAAATTTTTACTCTCTTTCTGATTCAAGTATAAGTATCCTTTGTGTGTCCACATTCCCTAAAATTCCTTTGTTGCCAATATGCTCCGTCCATGTTATTCTCAGCAACCTTCTGTAGAACCTCATCTTTGCTGCCTCGAGTTTTCTTCTGTGAATTGTCCAACATTCACTGTCATATAGGCGGACTGATCATCTCATTCTATGTAGTAAATGTGGGCTTCGAATAAACTTCTTTTTTTTTTTTTGCTACTGTTGCCTCTTATTCAAATCTTTCATCAGTTCTGTTGAAGACAAGCAGAAAACCAGCTTTAGAATGACTAGGTCTTTTGTCAGCTAAGTGAATTCTTGCCGGATCAGTATGAAAATTTAGACTGCATTAGGAGATATCTTCTTGTTGAAATACAAAATTAATATTCTGAAATTATCAATGATCACATAATTCTTTAGTTAAGTGATAGATATCAATAGATATCGCTTGAACTTTTTTATGGGGACATAAGTGTATATCTAAATAAATAAACGGAAAATTCTATATGTCCGTCCATGTGTCTGAACCCCTCAAATTCGGGTCACACTTGCTTTACATATACATATTATGCTTCTTTGGAATCAGGATGATCCCGGAATTGAAAATCTGCCCTTCATCTAGTGCTTGAACATCCAGCATTGGGGTTTGTGTTCAGATGAAGAAGAAACAGTTAAAAATTCAAATGTTAAAATAACCAAAAACAATTAGTGATTTTAAAAGTTTTTTTTTTAATTTATATTGAGTTTAAAGTAACACAAAAAGTTTGTGAATTAAAAAAAGCTTTTGATTTAAATTCAGTTTAAAATATCTCCAAATCTTTGTGAATTGATGAAATCTGATTTATTTCTTTAAAATGCCAAAGAATGAAAGTTAAAGTGAGAGGTTTTGTGGCGTGAAGTTTTGAAGTTCCATGCAGTTTGTGATTTGAAGATCTCAATTTTCAGCCTGAATTGGAATTTCGTCCCAAATCGGACTTTCGGCCCAAATCAGTCTTTTGGTCGGAATTAGACTTATAGCCCACATCAGAATTAAAGTGAGATTTTGAAGTTCCATGAAGTGAATTTAGGAAGTTATTATCATTACTGTGTTCTAACCTGAACTAGAGGTCCCTTTAGATTGGGACCAGAGACCAACTGACCCTCCGCAGTAGCTTGCTTAAAAGTCCGCACAGACTTTTAAGTTAGTTAATAATAAATTTAAAGATAACGTGAATAGTTAACCAGTTATAAGCACAAATAAAAAGATAAAAATACTTTTAGAATCAATTCTTAGCTTAAGAAGAGATATCTTTTTTAGACTCTTTTTTATCATTTCACCCCAAGCAAGGCGATAAAGCCTCTAAGACGAAAGTCCTTACAGAAAATTAAGGAGATTGAGAAAAATGTTATAGAGGAGAAAGCACAAAGAGAACGGGATTCAGTGAGATAGATGACGACTGACGTTGCATTTAAATTTTGGAAGATTGTAGTTGACAAGAAAGCCAGAAATTAGAAGAGTTTGACTGTCGAAAATGTTATTTTTATTAGATATCGCAAAGCCTTTTCTCGTATCCTCAAATTAAGTATTAACTTAATTAATAGCTGATGTTAAAATTCACGGACCATATTACACTATATTCCCAAGTGTTTATGTGCAAGAAAGGCCTCTTGTTTTTTATATGCATTATAGCTATAATAGACGTTGCGTTTCTGGGTTATTAAAACCATTTCTTGCGCAGAGAGCGTCTGTCTTGTCATGCACTTATTCACTTAAGCTAAACTCAGATTACGTCATGTGTTTAATGTTCGGAACTTCCCCGAAGACACGTGCACCAGAAAAATCGAAACTTGATTCCAAAGGGAATTGGTAAGAAGCCATTAAACACGATTCGGCAGCAATTTCTGTCTTTGGTTTGTAGCGCCTCTTCGTGAAGCGAGTTGAAACTCAAGAAAATTCCATTCAGTGAGTCACAGCGTTGCTGTCAACTCGTGGATCAGCCAACGGGCTGCAGCGAAGCGCTTTAAAAAGACATAAAGTGGAATCTGGTGGGTTAGCCGTAATGGGAAGCGATGGGCGGGAATGTAAGGATGTTTTTGGCGCGAAAGAAACAAATGGTTTACACAACCACTTAAGCTTTGAAGGAATCAAAGATGATTCGCGATAGAATTTCTAAAAATTTGCTATTTTCTTACGTGAACAAACACTCACATATACACAAAGGTACACTGATCTACACTATAGGGCAAAACATTGGGGTCACCCACTGGATTTCGAAGAATACCCTAACATTGAAGGTTCTGTGCTTTTTTCAAAACTAATGTACGGAGTTAATGGGCTAAAACACTTCCTCTACATGAAGGGTTTTATCATATATTCGGTAATAATAAGATTATAACGTTTTTTCTTTTTTTTCTTTTTTTTTTTTTGCCTAATCTACTTTGCTAGCTTAATGGTAATCTCAGGACTGGTGAATGTTAAATTTTAGGTAACAATCTCTGAAAAAAATTGGAGAGCATGCATTCATGGCTTGCATAGTTTTGAACTCTAGCTTAGTACGAGGTAATTAAATCAAAGAAGGCATGAAACTTATTAATTATTATATCCAGCAGGTGACCACAAGCTTTTGATCTGTAGTTTATATTATTTTTTGACATTTTTTTTTCTTGTGTATTTTTCTATAGTCATAAGTTTTGAAATTTAAAATAATGTTTATTAGATTTAGGTAATGAGATTTTATTTAGTCATAATAATGTATATATATATATAATTTCCTTTTCAAATAATGAAATAGATGTTTTTATCTATAAAAGATAGGACATAATCTTAGGCATGGAAAAATATTCATAAAAACATTTCAGAAATTCTTTTATTAAATAAAATATCATTAAAAACTGTCAAGGAGAAAATTATTAAAAAGGACATGCTAGGTAACTGTAATCTTAGGGTTTTATCATATATTTAATAATAATGAAATTAAACCATTATTGCATCAAATATCCTTAAAATTTTAACTTCTTTTGCATAATTTACCATGCTAGGTGATAGTAATCTTAGGGTTGGTGGATTTCAAATTTTAGATAACTCCCTCTCTAAAAAGATGAATGCTATAGTTTCTGTATCCGAGCTTAGTACGAGTTAATTAAACCCAAAAAATGGTGGCCACAAGCTTTTGGTCTATAGTGTAAATTACTTTTATTTTTTTTTTTTTTGTTTCTATATTTTTTCTTATGTATTTTTCTTTGGTCTTAAGTTTTTATATTTAAAATAATGTTTATTAGATTTATTTTTACTTATGATCTGGTTATGTACTGTTGAAGATGATTTAGATAGAAAGAAATTTGAATATATATGTGTGGGTGTGGGTGTGTGCGCGTGAGCGCGTATGTATACATGTGTGTGTGTGCGTGTGTGTGCGTGAGTTCAAAAAAAACTTTCTTTAAGAAATGCATCGCTTGTAAAAAGGCAATAACAATAAAAACAACATTAATTTTCATTGGTTTAATAACGTCTCAAAAACTGCGCCATCTAGCGTCCTGCATGGTCTTCCTTTGCTTAACGTCGTGAGAATTTCGAATATGTCTTCAAGCTTCTTTAATTCAAATTTTAACATAAACAAAAAAATGCATAATTATCCATATGTCTAAATTATTTAACCAAACATGTTTGAAATAAGATATACCAATGAAATACACACACACACACACACACATATATATATATATATATATTTATTAAAGACATATTTTTATGTTTAACGTTGTAAATATTATTTAAACAAATGTTTATTATAAAACAGTATTAGCATTTTTAAATACTTGTATTGTAAATAACAACGTTAAACATAAAATATGTCTTTAATAAATAAATTGTCGGACCTTGTCCATTTCTTAATATATATATATATATGTATGTATGTGTGTGTATTTGTGTGTGTATATATATATATATATATATATATATGTGTGTGTGTGTGTGTGTGTATATATATATATATATATATATATATATATATATATATATATATATATATCGAAACAATATCAATAATTGTAATATTACAGACCCATAGAAATATATGAATATACATGTATATATACACACAGTATATATATACATATATATATATATATATATATATGTACATATATACATACATATATATACATGTATAAATTCATATATACATACATATATATACATATATATATATATAAATTCAAATATATATATATATATACATACATATATGTATATATACATATATATATACATATATATACATACATATATACATACATATATAGGCATATATACTATATATATATATAAATACATATATGCTATATATATATATACATAAATATATATACATATATACAATATATATCCATACACATTAATATATACTTTATATATCCATACATATATATACATATATGCATATATATTCATATATATATATATATAAATATGCATACATCTATATATACATATATTTATACATATATAGTGTACTGGCTGTCGAATCACAAAGCGAGTATGACCATCACTGACATGTCCAGTCCATCAGTTAACTTCCCTCCCCCACACACACAACACAGCATTCATTTGTTTTATGAACAACAGTGGCCATCGATCTGCATTTCTTGCCACATATGTGGCATATCAAATCATCTCCGGTTTGTGGAAGTTTCCTTTGATCATCATTACTTCCAATATGCCTTTTCATATGCCTTTTCAAGCCCCGGCCTGAACTTGCACACCCTAGTTCAGGTTGGGCATTCAAAGCTATGCCATTAGGAAATCATCACATGCAATAGACTATTGATGATTTTGTGATTTCTGCTCACTGAGCAGATCCGCCCTGGACAGACATATCCGATTGCATTGGGCACAGGTTGTCACCTTATGGCAATTCAGGGATCACCTTCGTACCCCTCTGTTCAGTTCTGCCTATTTTTTTGATAACTTATGCAAGATCTTGACGCCATCGGCAGTGCCAGCTCTCCAAGAAAGCCGATCTTCAGCAAGAGTCTCCCAGATATCCAGACCAATATTGCACTTGTATAATGACTCTTTGTAATGAAGTTTTAGCTTGAGCTGCGGTCTTTTCCCCATTTCCAATTCTCCATACATTAATTGTTTTGGCATTCTGTCATCTGTCATACGAACAACATGGCCCGTCTTGTGTATAATTGTTTCCACAGACAGTGAATTGGTCCTTTGTAGGACAACAGTATCAGTTGTGTGAGATATCCAGTGAATTTCAAGCACAGATCGAAGGCAGCGTTGATGAAAACGTTCCAGAATATACAGATATGTATGTGTATATACGTATATACATACATATATGTACATATATATACATACATACATATGTATATATATATATATATATATATATATATATATATATGTATGTGTGTATAGATAGATAGATAGATATACATACATACATACATACATATAAAGAGAGAGAGAGAGCTGGCCACTTCGAGGATATCTGTCTACTAGGGCGGCAGACTATGTACTGCAACTATGGTGAGTAGATCTTAGGAAAGAGCCTGTTATCGGGCGTGATCAACAGTTTGAAGAAGCCCAGCACAGTCATAGGCCACAATGACTTGTTGACGGCCCCCAAGGATTCCGTCTACCGAATTTCACTCACATGGCTTGGATAACACCTAGAAGTCTCCCTCCTTACAAATCCACCATGGTTTATATATATATATATATATATATATATATATATATATATATATATATATGTTGTGTCGTGGCACAATAGTAAAATAAGAAAATCAAGTCGAAGTTGGTTTAAGGAACAAGTGTATTTAACATCACAGATACAAAGGTAGGAAACGGGTACTACTCAGCTAGGCAGTTGTAGTACTGTCACTGCTACACCGGGTAGGTATTACTGGCACTATATATAGTGAGAACCGGTGTAATTCCCTTGTGTTAGAGGCCGGTGCAACATATATATATATATATATATATATATATATATATATATATATATATATATATATATCCGGCTGTGCTGACAAAGTCATCCTGGCCGTTGGTCTCGAAAAGAACATCCAATCCGAATTAGAGAATACTCCCTGCCTCCTATCAGCATGGCTGATGCTCAACTTCATAAAAGCGTTTCCCTGCGCCTTCTTTGTCTCACTTTTTTCACTGACATAAACAACTAAATGAAAGGTAACAGCTACATCTACCGCAAGTAAAGTTGGTTGTCTCTGTCGTACCAGACGGTTTTTCTCGCCTGAGTCCATCCTTCAAATCTACTATTCGTCTTTGTATTAAATACTCTTGACATATAAGGTCTGGGGCCCCGCTCTTCATCTCGCGGTTCTTTACAATATCCAAAGACGGACATGCAATGCAATATGTACTGACCTGGCATCTCTACTCCAATCACCTTCTGACAGATTTGATGTGGCTTCCCTCTTATCTTTTCTACAAATAATTGTTAAGTTTAGGTGGGATGAGGTGGGGTGACTTTAATTCTAATATATATATATACAAATGATAGAAAGTAAGGAGGATTTGAGACAATTAAGTAATTCATCGAGTCTAGAAGAAACCTCAACAGAATGCAGAAAGCACAGGACGGCCCTTTCCTCCTATATTTGGGACTCATCAGCAGCGCGCATCCACTACCGAGAATTGAAACCCGATCATTTGTATATCCTCGTTTGAACCGGATTCTAATGCTCTGGATGGAGCGGTTTGGTGATGGTAGTCGTGGCTCTCGGAGGCACAGTCCTATGGGTAAAGGAACTTGGACGAGTTCCACCAGGGAATTTGTGAACGAGCGGCGAGTCTAGTTCGCTACCTCTTCATCATCGAGGACTGTTAATACAGTTGGTATGACGTTTGCCTGCCAATGTAACTGTCCGGGTTTCAATTCTTGGCAGTGGATGCGCACTGCTGATGAGTCCCAAATTCCAGAGCTTTCTTCATTCTGTTGAGGTTTCTTCTAGACACGATGAATTACTTTATATATATACATATATATATATATATATATATATATATATATATATAAATAAAAGCATTTTGAAATCGATACACAAAAGCTTTCATGTTTCAATACTATGCTTATCGCCTGAAGAAATACAATCATAGTATTAAAACATGAAAGCTTTTGTGTAGCGTTTTCTCAATGTTTTTATTATAAACTCATATAATAAAAATTTAATAATAATTCATTGGTCTACTTTGTATTGTGTACATTTTTTAAAGCAAATACTACGAACAGTGGATTTTTACTACATCTGTTCTTTCTCTCTCCTCTGGACATATATATATATATATATATATATATATATATATATATATGATGAATAACACTTGAATTAATAAACTTTCAAAACAAATTATTTATGATAAAAACCGATATAATGATCTGAGATTCATACGGTATATTTATGTTATTAATTTATCCTGAAAAATTGGCTGACATCCACTGACTAACATCAATTTCATTTCGAAAAAAATTGACTTGCATAACAAATCGTACATTATATAATATCCGATCCAAAAACGCCAGATACACAAAAAATTCACCGTTTCATGTTTCAGGCTATGAAACGATGAAATCTTTGTGACCGTGAAGTTTTGGCATTGGAATCTATTCTCGTACGATTTACTTACTGGAAATTTCCAGATTATTATGCACTTTGTATCTTAACTTGTAGCTTCCATTATCGCTCGTATTTTTTTGTCTTTTTTCTTTTTGTCTGTCAGTTCAGGTCCACTTTTGGTTTTTAAGGATTCAGTAATTACATCCACACATCATGTTCGATCAAGAAAGAACACTTGAAACAGTATGAATAAAAATCATACTTGTATAGTCCTAAATACATCAAAACAACCTTTGAGTGCTATTGCATCTAATCCTGAGGTCGAAGAAGCGGCAATAAAAGTTAATGTAAATGCATCTGCCTCTATTAAAACAATGAAGTGTTTCTGTTGTGGGCATGCAAAACACTGGCGATATGGATGCCTTGCACGTGAAGCTGTATATGAGAAATGTAAAAAGACAGTTTATTGCGCTTGGATGTGTCCTTCTCACACCGCAACGAGTACATTGGCAAAACCTACAGAGAACATTTTAACCGCGGTAATTTTTGTCACTAATCCGAGTTCATTTCTTAAAAGCTCTTTTAAAAGGTTTTATAAATGAAATCTCGGTGGATGGATTTGTTGATAAATGGGAGCTTTGGTAGCCATATTCATCCTGATTTGATCAAACACCTTTTTATTGAGTATTTATCTTTCCAAAAGCAATATTACAATGATATTAACACTTTCCCTCCCCCTCTCTCTCTCTCTCTCTCTCTCTCGCTACACATACACACACACACACATATATATATATACACACATACATACACACAAACACACAAACACACACACATATATATATATATGTGTGTGTGTGTGCGTGTGTGTGAAAAGTGGGTGTATATAAATATATATATATATATATACACATACATAAACACACACATATATATATATACACACACAGATATATATATATATATACACACATACATACACAAACACACACACACACACACATATATATAGTAAATTCTCGCCATTTTATATTTTTAATTTCGCGCAGCTAAGTTGTTTATTTTTATTTTATTTTATCGACTGCACATTATAATAGGGTCAGTTGGGAACCATGACGCAATTCACTCTGCCAGAAATTTGGGTATGGCATGCTGTATTGCTTGGCATTCGTGCCGGGAGCTCCAATACGAACATTTCATTCACTCCTTACATCTGGCCACTTAACTCCTCAGACTATAACCCCTTGATTATTGCGTGTGGGGTGCAGTTGACCCAGAGACTAAAAATCTCCTTGTAAAACCAATGATGAACTGAAGGCAAGGATTACAGCAGCATTCACCAACTTAAACTAGGAGACCGTCTAGAAGAGTTGCAGGAGATTCCGAAGTAGTCTGGAGGCCGTAGTTGAAGCCAAGGCGATTTTATTGAATAAACTTATGTTTTAGTATTTCAAGATATTTTTGTGTAATTTTGGTAAATATATGTTAAAAAGTGATGTCAGTGTTATTTTCATTTTTGTGTAACTTTTACAATTTAAACATCGCACCACACACACACACACACACACACACACACATATATATATATATATATATATATATATATATATATATATATATATAAAGTGCAGTCAATTGCTGAAACCTCCTGACAGAACAATTGCAAAATGCTTCGTCTCCGAAACTCCAGAGTTGAGGTGCTGAATATAACACCAATGAGCTAAGTAACAATTTTTATTTGTGTCTATCCTATATATATATCTATATCTATATCTATCTATCTATCTATCTATCTATCTATTATATATATATATATATAGAGAGAGAGAGAGAGAGAGATAGATAGATAGATAGATAGATAGATAGATAGATAGATAGATAGAGAGAGAGAGAGAGAAAGAGAGAGAGAAAAAGAGAGAGAGATACTTGATAAAATCCAAACAAGAATCTGCAGTGTTATTGGTCTTGACCTGACAACTCGGCTACAGTCACTATGAAATAAGAAAAAGAATAACAGTATAGAATATATGAAACAGAAAAAGAGAGAGAGAGAGAGAGTTTAAAATCATGTCACTGATTTATTTCCTAATTTTCACTGCCAGAAATTAAAACTCGTGTTTTGCTGCAGAATTGTCTATCTGTCGCAAAGAATTCAATCGGAATCCGATTCAAATTAAACTATCCAACTTCCAGAAGAGAAGAGAATCTAATAAAACAGCTGATGTTGCATGGATGCCTACTGAGGACGTATCTATCTGACCAAACGTGTTTTCAAGACAACGATACAGAATGGAAGCAGATACATGGCATGATGAAATTTTATTAAATATTTATTCCATAAAACAGAAATAAAATTAATAATGGTGTGGCTGTTGAAAAGGTACTCCTTTCGTTAACAAAAATGTTTCGTCTAAATTTCTGAACAAACAAGTATTACTTACAAACAAGCTGAGGAGCGCTTCCCGAGAGGGCTATGACACACCACATGAATCAATGAAACAGGAAATAAATTTCTTATTTAAATCATGCGTTTTAAAAGGCGCCGGTCAGCTGCTGCTGCTGCTGCTGCTATGCGTATCCTTACTCCAAATTAACAACTATCGTGACCTTAACTCACTACACAGGGAGGAGAGGTAAATATTTCTTTCAAGGCAGCAATTACTGTGTAGATTTATTTTTTTACCTTTTAAATACACAATATCTCTTTCAAACTTTATCGTAGCAAGTTACTTCTAATCTATATGCCGGGTGTAAAATATCGCTTTTTTACACCACTTTATTCCTAGAAGGTGAGACGCGCCCTAATAAACTTGACGGATTAATTTGAAAATAATCTTGAAGTTGCTATCGTTTTTCTTCTTGGGAATCGTTTCTTGCTTATTTGTCGGCTGATAAAACTTAGGAATTGAAACGTTGATTCTGATTAACATGCAAATCTATAGCATCTCCTTGATTAAAAATTATATATAATTACCTTATTTAGAATTGAATAAAGTAAATCGTTTTTAAATGTTATATCCCTTTTTAATAAATCTTTTCAAATGTCATAACCATTTTTAATAACATTTTTAATTGCCATAACCATTTTTAATAACACTTTTTAATTGCCATAACCATTTTACTAACACTTTTTAATTGCCATAACCATTTTTAATAACACTTTTTAACTGGCATAACCATTTTTAATAACACTTTTTAATTGCCATAACCAGTTTTAATAACACTTTTTTCAACGATCAGTGATTAAAAATGACTTTGAGCGAGTGAAGCCTGTGGACCACACTTCTTCGAAACTTGTGAACTGGTGCTACAGAACAACCCATTTTGAGGAGTCTCAACTTTAGCAGCAACTAAAATGAATATGACGTATAGCTTGAAGAGAAAATGATGATATAATCAAGCTGTTGATAATTCGAAGTGTGACAATGAGCCTGTGAGGAGGTTAAATATTAATTCTAAACAGAAAAGGAGTTAAGCCCAAAATTAAATATAAACTCATAGCTAGAAAGATAGAAAGAAAGAATGGAAGACATTTTGTCTGGTAATGCGAAAGTGAAGAAATGATCATCTGGGCTGACTCACCCCGACAACGAGATACCAAGAGTTTACTTTATTAGCTATCGAAAATCTGATACGCAGCTAAAGCAAATTGGAAAATGACTTTATCTCTTTCTTGGGAAGTTAGAAAACACATATCATCGGCGAAAAGATAAGCTGATGAGAATTATATTTTCATTAGCAAAAAACGAATTGAGAAATGTAAACAGAGAATGAACCGGCGGCGCAGGTTAGGATTAGAAAAATGAATCCGTCTTAACAGGCAGGTGATCTGGCGTATGTTTTCGCTAAAACGGCAACCGGCCCAAGGATGTAAAAAAGCGTATCTCTTTTTTGAGCATTTAGGCAAACAAATCTATTTTTATTGACGAAATCGAACTGGGAAATAATTTTTATATCGCTCAGAAGGTTAAAATGAGAAGATAATCTGGTTTGTGTTTCTTTTCGCTAGACAAGTGGGTCCAGAAAAAAGTTAGAGACTTGAAACTAATGAGGAAAATAAACCACGCCCTTTAAAAATTAGATTTGCCACAAGGACAGTTATGACGGCCCTAAGAAGTAGGAAGAGTTAGAATACCAAGAAGGAAGTAGGAAGGGGCAGAATTTGGCCCCGCCTGTGCCGAGTAGCGGTGCAAGATGTGAAGTGAAGCTAGTTGGAGTTAAGGGAGAAGCAATCCTTATGACAACTCCCAAGATAGGTGGATAATTTTCCAAATATGGAAATTTGATTAAGACAACAGAAATAGGGAACAAAGAAAACCTTTATTGGAATTAATGAAAATTGAGGAATCACCGAATTCCATGAACCTTTTGGCCCCACACCAGTTTTGGGCCGAAGCGCATATAAGCAGATGACTTTGGGGAGCTCGGAGATTTTGGACTGAGATCCCGCATTGAGTGCCTATGAAATCTACGTCAGCTGCCAACAGATTTCCTGATTCCAAAACTTTGAATCCAGCCCCTTCAGGAGTTTAGACAACGCTGAGTATCACTATAGAGATTGATGCGGGAAGGGTTAATCTTTGTTGTAGCCAAGAGCTATATTAACCAAGTGAAGATTAACCCCACGAATCTCTCGTTTTATTTTTCGTCATGAGGATATTTCTTCCCTAAGGAAGCACCCACCATGACTTGAACCGGCTCTGCAAGACTACGACTTTCGATTTTCCACTGCTCTGAGATCAAGAACACAGCGTGGACAGAGTTGGTGTGGATCGAAGCGTCCAGTGACCAACAACCAGCTCAGACCAGTTTCACCATTGACCAGCGTAGAGTTTGCTCCGTAGTTAAAACGTCGTTCTAAGCCCCTGAGGACCGGACCATCAACATGTGGCTACACCACAGGGTGTAGGCGGCGGCGAAAGGTATTATAACAGTACTTCAAATAAAAGGTTAAGTGGGAAAGCTCCTGTTATGAATAATCAAAAGTGATCTCTCCTTGTTTTATTACTCTCCTCTTTGAGAGAGCTATTTCTGTTTACTGGGACTATAAAAGGACACTATACGCGAATAATGCATTCTCAATTGAATAAAGCTTTCTTAAAGCCTACATCTGCGTACTTTTGTCATTACAGCCCCATCAACATTGGAAAGAGCGATAACACCTACTTGGCTTGAGAAACCTATTTTTCTGCAAAATTCTTTGAAAAGAAAGATTTTACAAATTTCCACCGAGTGTCATAGAATCTGCCCGGTCAATGAATGCAGAATGTTTCCTTATAAGGAAACGGCTAATATTAACATTACATTATCCCTTTTTTAATAAATCTTTTTTTAATACTATATCCCTCTTTAAAAGTATTTTTAACGTCACATATATTTTTAAATGCCACACCTATTTAATAAGACATTTTGAGATACTAGATCCCTTCAGGAAGTAAGTAATAATCGAACTCTATTGATTTTTCTTAATCTGTGGATTCCCATGCATTATTGAAAAAGACAATGGTTTCCCGTTCCTTTCTCCGTGCGCTAGAATTCAGATTTTTCATTCTTGTAGACGGATTTCCACTCAAAGCTATAAAGTTGTCAAACCGGCTATTTAACACATAGCTGCGGGTGAGAATGGATGGATTCGTGTCTTTCCCCAGGGTGGTAGTGCAGATGCGAACGCAACAGAATTGTCGGAATTGGAACTCGACTTTCCGTTCACACTTTCCGCGCCAAAGCTCAAGTCTGATCAACCAATATCAGTCATTTCATTCTACCAATTTTTTTTTCTAATCCTCCAACATCAATCATGTTATTCTACTAACGTCTAGCATTTTTCTGATCACCCAATATCAGTCATGTCATTCGACCAACTTCTATAAATTTCCTTTTTTTTTCTGATCACCCAATATCAGTCATGTCATTCGACCAACTTCTATAAATTTCCTTTTTTTTTCTGATCACCCAATATCAGTCATGTCATTCGACCAACTTCTATAAATTTCCTTTTTTTTTCTGATCACCCAATATCAGTCATGTCATTCGACCAACTTCTATAAATTTCCTTTTTTTTTTCTGATCACCCAATATCAGTCATGTCATTCGACCAACTTCTATAAATTTCCTTTTTTTTCTGATCACCCAATATCAGTCTTGTCATACTGCCATTTTTTTCTGATCACCTAATATCAGTCATGTCATTCTACCAACATCTAGGAATTTTCTTTTTTTTCTTATCACACAATATCAGTCATGTCATTCGACCAATTTGGAGCAATTTTCTTATTTTTCTGATCACCCAATATCAATCTTGTCGTTCTGTCATTTTTTTCTGATCACCCAATATCAGTCATGTCATTCTACCAACTTCTAGCAATTTTCTTTTTTTTCTGATCACCCACTATCAGTCAGGTCATTCGACCAACTTCTATAAATTTCCTTTTTTTTCTGATCACCCAATATCAGTCATGTCATTCTACCAACTTCTATAAATTTCATTTTTTTTCTGATCACCCAATATCAATCAGGTCATTCGACCAACATCTAGCAATTTTCTTTTTTTCTGATCTCCCAATATCAGTCTTGTCATTCTGCCATTTTTTTTTCTGATCACCCAATATCAGTCATGTCATTCGACCAACTTCCATAAATTTCCTTTTTTTTTCTGATCACCTAATATCAGTCATGTCATTCTACCAACTTTTTTTTATTTTTTTTTTGTTCTTCGTCGTTTCTTTACCGGGAATCTGCCATCAAATGTTTCGATTTCTTTCCTGTCGTTCCACCTTTCATCACTTTTCCCTCTTCAAATTGTCAGTCTTGTCTTACACAACAAATGCCATCTACTCCTTGATAAATATCAACTAAGCTAAGTATGGCAAAAGGCCGAAATGGCGGGATCATTATATCCATTGTCCCGTTAATTATTCCGGGTGGTGACTTCATCTTTGATGTTTTATTAAAACGTTTATGTGCCGATCCAGTTAAAGAGGCGATTAAAAACAGTACTGTTCAGTATTCAAGAATTAGCATAGATAGTATATACATGAAGATGTTTTTCTTTTTAATCATTTCACCCCAGAGCAAGGCCATAATGCCACTAAGACTCAATTTGGTTACTAGGAGTGAAATAGAACGAAAAGACTTTAGAAGGAAACACAAGAACTGAAAACACAATCCTAACCAGCAAAAAAAAAAAGTAAGAAGGATTAACCGCTACTATTGTTCAAAACACGGGCATTTAAAGACAAATCCAAATATTAGAATAAAAACCACAAACATAGGTACACTAGTTCAAATAATTCACGAAATAATACATACATTTTTATTTATATGTCAATATATTTTTGAAAGTAGCACAAAGTTATTTTGAAATTAGAACAGAGACTCTCTCTCCCTCTCCCTTTCTCTGTCTCTCTCTCTATCTCTATCTCTCTCTCTCTCCATATATATATATATATATATATATATATATATATATATATATATATAACAGAAAAGGAGTTTTATCCCTTGTTTTCCTGTCTAGTATTGGGTTTCTGAAGTCTACTTCCACGCTATATTTCAAACGTCTCCGACTGAACTTATTCACGAATTAAATATTGACCTCTTCAAGTCTAAAGTTAGCTGTTATCTTTCCTCCATTGTACTTTCTTTGTTCTTTCTTACGCTAATAGCGTAACACAGTGACCATCTACCTTGAGTGGCTCTTGAGCCTTGAATTGGGTAAACATTAGTAAAAAAAATAAAAAAAATAAAAATCATATAATTTTCCAGCGATACATTTATTTTGTTCCCGGAAGAAAAATTAAAAAAAATTCCAGACAAAATATTTATTTGAACTGGCATGCTTATTTTAGAAGTAAAAAAATCCCACTCCCATGACTATTCTAGACTTGGGTACAACAACATAACAACAAAAACTACCAATCAGTCGGCTTGTCTACCAATCAACTATCGTATCTGTCAGTCATTTACTGGTCAATCTTGACACCAACTAGTTGGATTTTCAAATCAGTCATTGCTTTTTTTTTCTCCATCATTTTTCACGTCATCCAATCAGAATTCACTTGTGTTGGAAACTACTGTTTATTCTTGCCGACAACATTTTATTGGTTGTCCTTCACACTTCTAGTCGCCATCTTGTTCAAGTTAAGCTACGTCAATGTTCCAAGCTATAATTTTATTTAATTATTTATTCTATCTTGTTTTAAACATTTTTTTTAATTTTCTTTTTTATTTGCTACGATGAAAAATAATCTTCCAGATGGAATCAAGCCAAATTCTATGAAGTGTTCCAGCAAAAATAAGCATCAAATAAAGCAACTATTCCGACTCTACGAACAAAGACTGAAAAGAAGAAGACAGTTTTCCTCTCTTTACGTTTTACGGTGATTGATGAAAATTGAGCGTTGTGTCTGACTGTAATTTTATTTATTTCATTCTCGAAGCTGATTTTAACATGATGACCGCGAAAAACACACAAACATCTTTTTTTATGTTACATGTAACGGCAAGAAACAAAACGGATCAGCGCCAATCGATCATATTTATCGAAGCAATTACACAGAAAGCCGTCTACTGAGATACATCAGAATGACAAACACCCCATCTCCGATTCTCGAAGTACAAACACGCATAGAGACAAGAGATAGATAGATAGATAGATAGATAGATAGATAGATAGATAGATAGATAGATAGATAGATAGGCATACACAAAAATGTAATATATCCAGAGGTTTGTTAAAGTATCAAATATCATAAATTTATCGATGGCATCTTCTGCGCCAATTTACAATAAAAAAGACATGTTATTCTGCGTTTCTCTGAAAGGTCCGCGACAACAGTCAACTCTTGATAGTGGTAGAATTAATATTAAATAATCTACCTTTTTATGGTGATATGCTTTATTCGCACGAAGAATAATGTTATGCTACTTTAATCAAGATATTTGCCTGATTCGCAAAGACATTTCAATAGACATATCGACCAGATGTAAGCACTAAGAAAGCAAAACCCCAAATAGTCTTTTTCTGCGCAGGGACTTCAAGCATCACATCCGGTTCACAAAACAAATCCCCGAAAAAATATAA
>CAHIKZ030001635.1:0-80000 GCA_903632075.3 Acanthosepion pharaonis | reverse complement strand
GCTTTTACCGTCTTTCTTTCTTTCTTTTTTATTTATTTATTTATTGTTTAGTTTTTTAGTTAGTCCATCTTTCCCCACTTTTTCTTTTTTTATTTTATTTAGCTTTTATCTTCTTTTTTCTTTCTTTCGTTCTTTCTTTCTTTTTGTAGTTTTTTGTTAGTCTATCTTTCACCGCTTTTATAATTTCCGTTTTATCTAGCATTTTATTTCTTCTTTCTTCCTTTCTTTCTTTCTTTCTTTCGTTCTTTCTTTCTTTCTTTCTTTCGTTCTTTCTTTCTTTCTTTCTTCTTGTTTATTTCTTCGTTCGTCCATCTTTCCCTGCTTTTTCACTTCCATTTTATTTATCTTCTCTTTTATTTATTTCTTTAAATATTATCTTCTCCCGGTTTCTTTTCTTCTTTTAACTCTTTAGATAAATGAATAAACTCATACACATTAATTATTCTTACGCTGGTTTTATTTTCTCTATCCACATTGTCAGAATTAAATAAAATGTTCGTTAACTTAAACTAAAAGCAAAATAGCAAAGGGCACAAGGAAAGAAAAGACAAAAGAAAATGGGTGGGTGTGCGAGAAAATGGCGGCACTATATAAAAGCGAAGATTTTCCGTGAAAAGAAACAGTAGAATGAGAGAAACGGACATAAAGAATCTGGGGTGGGGATCAATGCTCTACACGGGAAAGCTAGTCTGCGCATGTACATGTGTATAAATACACGCATCCTCTTTTTTGTTTGGAACAGTCAGCATGCAGACAAGAAGATGCAATAATGTACAAAGGTGGATGGATGTAGATATTTGTCAGACCGAATCAACTATTATACAAAGGCTGATTCAAAGAGATCCGAGTGAGGATCGAACTCGCTATTAATGGCTGGGGAGACTTTATTCCTAAATATCACTCCATAGCAGGCGCACAATGAACGACTGTTTCTATGAAGTGCTAACAGTAGTGAGCAGGTCAGACTACACTTGTGTATGTGTGCGTGTGTTTGTGCGTGGGCGTACACGTGTGAGTGTGTGCATGTTTAAGAAAGTTTATATATGCTTTTTTTTTATAATAATGCGTGTGTGTATAGTCGTATGTGGTGAAGAAAATTTGGTCTAACGGTTAACATCGGTAGGCAATGAAATCAGCGAAGCGTGGATCAAAATTTAGCTGAGGTTATTTGTCTTCATCTCACACTATGAATATGCTTTTCAAAACGTCAAAATCGGATCAGGTATTGCTCAGATCAACCTGTCGCATATTAATTAGAGAGGAGATGGGCGAGGCCAACCAAGAACACGCACTGCTCCGAGAAGTACTATCAAAGGACTTATGCAGTATGAATTGAATTTAACGTCTATCAGGAAACTTAGGCTAAGGTGAGTTGATCTGTGGTGACCCCGATATCTACTGATTTTACTCTATGAGATATCAAAAGAAGTTTTGTATTTGGGGGTCGCATCAGATGTACTAACATAAACAAGGAAGTGAACCCCAACTGAAGTTAAGATATATACCCACGAGGCAACTAAATAACAGGAAGTTATATAGACGCTCGACATACGAGAGGAGAGGAAGAATCCCTCACTGTCTCGCAAGAAGTTTGAACTTACAAAGAAATTACATATTCCCGACCCGGCCGACGTTAATATGACAGAATCTAGTAGTGAATAAACAATTATTTTAGGTATGAAAGCTTTAGTTTCGTATTCTAACCTAACGTTACTAACATAGCATTAAACTTAGTATGATGCCCCGATCTACAACTAGATCATGGAATATACTTTGATTCATGTTGATATATATATATATATATATATATATATATATATATATATTATCTCTGTGTATATATTATTTTAATAGATACAATTTACTTAAGTATATGCTATGTTTTTTAAATAAACAGTATTAATTACATTTACCGGCCTAAATGTTCTAGAAATTTCTTAGAAAATATGCTTTCTCCGACAGTAATCGAACCTGTGGCCTATACGGAACCGTCAATTCATCTGACGTGCTATACCACTTAGCTTTCATATGTTGTCATTGTTTGCGTTACGGTACTTTTCGTGGGCAGATATGATCGTTCGAGAAAGATCGTCAAAGTTTTGTTGTTTATAAACAGTAATTTGGACTTTGCTAACCAGACGCTCTCTATGTAGCTAATGAAAATTAAAACAAAAAAAAAAAAGAAATTACAGCAAAAATCTCATGGAAAATAAGGAAAACAGCATCAGCCTACAACAATAACTCCCAAAATTTCAAACTGTCTGGAGGAGAAAATGGCTATAATTACCTTCCCAGACGAACGTAAATTACTAAATAAACGATCAGAACTCATCGCAAAATGCAAACACGAAAACATTTTTTTACTTCTTCGCTTCAAAATTGAAAACTAAAAAACGATTAAGTAAAAAATAAAAATAAAAACAAATAAATAAAAATAATTAAAATAAAATAAACAAAATATCGAAATAAGTAAACAACTTACGGAAATAAAAAACAACTTACAAACTACGAATGCAAACATAAACAGAAATAAACGTAATAATAATAATAATCAACAAGTAATCAATAATAAATAATGAGTAAAAAATTGATCAAGCAAAAGCATAAAATGGCAACGAATAATTGCATTCGAATTCATAAATATTCTTACTCAGTAGCCTCGAGAATTATTTGAAACGTAACCGTTACCGCCAACCTAGAAAAGGTGAGGTTATTTGTCTTCATCTCAAGCGTCTGTTTGTGTAGGATAATTTTATAAGCATGTGTATAAGGAATTGTGAATTATTATTTTCAGTCAATTATTTACGATAATACATTAGACTTTACTACCCATAATGCACTATTGGCCAGCTATATAAATAAGTCAAGCCAAAACACAACACACATGGCCTGAAAATTGCTTTTAAGCATAAAATAAAACGTTATGTCTGGCTGTTGACCTCTATCACTGATGTAGAGCACGTTAACCTATAAACATATATGCACACATACATAGTCAACTATAGACAGAATGTTTGGCAGTTCCTCAGTGCGGCCAGGCATACGATTGCTTCAAGCCGGGATCGAAACCCTAATGATTTTATATCAGTCAGATATCTTACCTCCATGCCATAGCCGGATGACAGGAATGAAAGGAATTTCAACGTTTTCTCTATACGAAATACGCCAGCAGCTCGGAGAACCCAATTTATTCTTTAAGAGCAATACAAGAAATATATATATATATATATATATATATATATATATATATATATATATATATATATATATATATATATATATATATATATATATATATATATATATATATATATATATATATATATATATAAACAGCAAGGTTTGTCAGATCTCGCCTGTCTCAATCCTCTTTGAGTCGAAACGGAAGCGCTTCTGGCCAAGTAAGTGGACTTCTCTGTCGCGCAGAGTTGGCAAACAAAAATCAAATCCACGCGAATGGCTTCGTCATACTTTGATTCACAGACATCCACGTCACCGCTTGTACCAGTGGAGAGAAAGGGAATAGGGAGAGCGGAAGATGATCCCCATGTTCTGATGCGATCAGGTGCCAACAATATATATATATATATTGTGGTGGGTGTTGAATGCACGCGCGCGTCTGTCTGTGTAGGATAATTTTATAAGCATGGGTATAAGGAATTGTGGATTATTTTCCGTCAATTCCAGAGTCTCTCTCTCTCTCTCTCTCTCTCTCTCTCTCTCTCTCTCTCTCTCCGCGTCATATAACCTATACATTCATACACACAACAAATGGATTGGCATATTTGAACATTATTTATCTCAATCACTGAAATTCAGATCAAACATCAGAATTTGGGGAAGAATCCTATTTGAGTCAAACGTTATTTTCGCGGATCTTTCATATATAAAAAGACGCTCCATGTTTTTTTTTGTATTTTTTTTTTGTTTTTTTTTTATCTATTAACCAATGTGTATTAGGTCTATCGGTCAGCATATTCGAGAAATCCAAGTAAAGAAAATGAGTTCCCACCGGCAGAGATCGAACCTGCGTCCCTAGCTGTAGGGAAAACCACTGTTTGATCCAATGAGCTTACCGCTCACCCCCAGAAAAACGTCACAGCGAGATTATATTTTCTCTTTTAATAAATAAAAAATAATGGGGCGTCTATTTCAAATAATAATTATTCACTATAAATACGTTTGAAGCTATAAAAATGACTGATTAAAAATAACTCTATTAATGCTACAGAAATATGTGTATGTGTACATGTATGTGTATGTGTGTGTGTGTGCGTGCGTGCGTGTGTGTGTGTGAAGAACATAAATTGTAGGTAGCATTTATAAATTGGTAAGCCTCTGGTACTTGACTATATATGAGGAAACTTTATCAAAAGTTAATCCTTGTACTCTCCCAGAGGCAGATAAATATATAATCTTCGTATATTATGTATGTGCGGGTATAAGCAGTAGTATGTATTGGTAAGCCAGAAAGTATATATATATATATATATATATATATATATATATATATATATATATATATATATATATATATATATATATATATATATATAGTCCGGTCTTAATAGTAAGTCTGATAGGTTTGATAGGGTCAAATTGGCAGCTGATCTCAAAAGTGACCTAAAGTCTGCTGTTTTCTGGGGAAAGTAACAGCTTCTAAAATTCAACGCGTCCAACACGAAACTGATTCACCTGAGAGAGCCTTTTCTGCTTTCCGTCAGTATGACTGATGCTAACCCCTAAGAGAGTGACACATTGCGTCTTTCTCGGGCTAACGTTCTCTGCTGAAGTAGAAAGAATATATATTGAATCCATTGCTAGGTCTGCCTCTAGGAAAGTTGGTTCACTGTATCGTGCTAGACAATTTTTCTCTCCAGAATCTATCTTACATATTTATAAGTGTACCATTTGTCCATATGTCGAATATGGCTGCCACATATGCTAAGGTGACCCTGCTATATATTTAGAGATTCTTGATGAAATCCAAAGAATATGCATGTTACTGGTCGCAGACTGGCACCTCGGCTCCAGTCACTTTCCCCACTTCCTTTTGTATTTTTCCATAAATACTTTCATGGTAATTGTTCTGATGAACTTTGCTCTATGGTACCTTGACAGCGCAGTACTAGATTAGAATTAGGTTATTTTCATTTTTGTGTAATATAGACAACATTTTATCCACTGCATACTGTATACGCACACACACACACACACACACACGCGTGCGCGCGCGCGTGTGTGTGTGTGTGTGACTGGTAGGGATAATTCTAACGAGCATATTAATCGAGAGAGAGAGAGCTCAATGTAAATCAACTACAAAGTAATAATAATAATAATAATAATAATAATAATAATAATAATAATAATAAACAAACTGAAAGAAAATGGTATGAACACCACCCAGACCCGGTTACGGAGATAGGACCTGTTACAATTCTATGGGACTACACAATACACACTGACAGAACAATCAAAGCCAACCGCCCAGATATTGTTATTAAAGGCCACAAACAAAAAAAGTGCCTCCTTATTGATATGGCAGTCCATGCTGACTACAATGTATCTTTGAAGATATTCAAAAAGCTGTCAAAATACAAGGACCTTGAAATAGAAATCTCAAAAATGTGGCAAATGGGAATATCAACAATGCCTGTTGTAGTTGGAGCCCTAGGACTGGTTGGAAAAGATTTTAGTAGACTAATTGAAGGGATTCCTGGAAGTCCATGCCTCAAGGAGATACAAAAAATTGTTCGGACAAGTACAGCCCACACTTTACGAAGGGCTTTATCTTTTTTTTTTTTTTTTGTCAGTGGAAAATGTCATGATGCCATTTCTAACCTTAGGTCCCTGGGTGGGACCCGGAACGAAATGTGTAAACGCCAGAAATCTAAGAAAATAAAAACAATAATAAATAAATAAATAAATAAATAAATAAAGAAAGAAAGAAAGAAAGAAAGAAAGGAAAAAAAAACCTTAAAGATACATTTAGATTATAATTTATTTCGTAAAAACTTTCGGTCTGAAGAGACGAATATATAGAAATATTAAAATAAATTATAACCGAAATGGATGATTAAGGTTTTCTTCTTGATATATATATATATATATATATATATATATATATGGAACGAATTTGAAATATTTGAAATCTATTATTATACAAAATAAACAATTAATTTATTAAATAAAATATATTTTTGTGGAGTAGACGTCATTTGAAAGTCTCAATAAAATATCTATAATGCTTGTAAAATATTTAATGCATTTCTTTTCCTCTCATCCCAGAAATTCAAACAGAAATTATTTGTTTTCTCGTGATGTCAAGATCTATGAAGCCATTCGACACGTGACGTCACTTATAGAACACACATATATATATAAACTGGAAATGTAACGTTCAAAAAACTGCCAACATATAAATGACAATGTTTTGACAATACTGACAACACCCAGTTCTTGATAATGACCGAGATGGTTGAATGCAATAAATGAAAAACATTAACTTACAATTACAATTTACTGACAATTTTCATTCCGAAAATTGGAAAAAAAATATATTAAAATTATTAAACAGATTTTGTCGGTTGAATTAAATATAACTCATTAAAATGAATTATTGATAACGGAACATACATTATATATTGAAATATAGTGTTGTGAGTTTTTTTTCTCCAGGAATCAAAATTTTGTATGAATATCTATTAAGATTAAATAAATTTTACAAGTGAGGTACGGTGGAACAATGAACAGCGGCTCAGATTGCGGATCGGAGTTCGAATTCCAGTTGAATCCATTATATTCATATACATTTCCCTTGGGAAAGGTATGAATCCTCTTCTTCTCCCCCAGCTATGGGTAAATAGCATGACAGAACGGGTTCTATAGCCTTTGATGGCAATTGGTCTACAATACTGACAACACTTTCTACCGCAGAAAAAAATGGCAACCTACTGCGGGAAAAAAAATCTATCTAGTCAGTCATGTATCGAAAGATAAATGATCGCCTACGCATGTTTCACGCATGGCACATAACTGACTGAAGTTTGACAAAAGGCCTTAATAGCAGAGTACTCGTGAGGATCGAACTCATTTCCCCAGCTAACAGTCTGCCAGATCAGCATCTCTCTTTGAACTCGGAACTGCAAATGCCAGTCTATGTAAATGTAATGTGGTGGTCGGAGGAAGAGAGACGACGATAGCTGAAGGCCGCACAGGCGTATATTCATCTACGCTCCCCGCAATAAATGCATCTTACCGTATATGTGCATCTACTTACATTTTTTTTATACATACGGGCATTAATGTATGCACCTCCTTGCGTGCGTATGCACACACTCGCGCGCCTCTGTCTGTATATCCGTGTGTATTCACACATCCATTAAACCCACCTCTTCACCGAAAACCCTCACCACGCACCGCCACCATCTGTCCAAATTTTTACTGTGAGTGTGTTCGGGGAGAAATCGCTTTCAACGCATGCGTCTCTCTCCATATTGTATAGTCTCCCTTCTCCCCATTTTCACTACTACCAAACTACCCGTTTCCCTCTACCCGCCTCTCACACACAACTGCATACTCTTCTTTTCCAGAACCTTCTTACATACCCATTAACATCCGTCCTGGACGCGTGGAGATTTCCGCAGAAGTGTGTGCAAACTAATAGTGCAATGGTGCGCTAAAAAAAAAAAATTGCACATTTCAAAGCCTGAACGAACTTACAAGCTTGTGTAGATGTGCGTGTACGCCCGCACAGGCGACTGTGCTATCTGGCTGCGTACACCGTTAGCCAGATGCATGACCACGTACGCTCACCCTGGCTCCTCCCACCTTTTATCTACATTAGCCTGGGTGCAGACGCAAAGCCGTTTTTATTGTTTATCATATATAATATCATTTTCGTATGTGCATATTTTAAGATGGCGCTTACATTCTGCTGTTATTTGCCAAGACTGGCAAAAGGCCACAACAATGAAAGGTCACTAGAATTAAACTCATGT
Organism: Acanthosepion pharaonis; assembly: GCA_903632075.3. Classification (NCBI taxonomy): domain Eukaryota; kingdom Metazoa; phylum Mollusca; class Cephalopoda; order Sepiida; family Sepiidae; genus Acanthosepion; species Acanthosepion pharaonis. The sequence continues at coordinate 72,000 of CAHIKZ030001635.1, read as the reverse complement.
ACGGATCTATGAGACCAGCTTGCTAGCCATCACGCTAGCTATAATTTAGTGTAATATCATGTACAGCTCATCTTTTATGGAGCTTTATAAGGACTACATACGTCACTGGAGTATTGCTTTATGTCGTGCAATAATTTAAACACACATACACAAACACGCGGGTATTTATACACACGCGCGCGCGCGAGCGTGTGTGTGTTTAAATTATTGCACGAGATAAAGTATACGCCTTCTTTCAGTGTACAAGTCTCCACGGTGAGGCATATAAATGTATTAGTTACTGTCTAAAAAGCGTACACGGATTAAAAGGAGACGCTTTAAAAAGATTACTTCCACTAACAACTAATTCTCACCGTATCCTCCAAAGAACACCATTTCCTACAACTTGCAGGCTCGCTCGTACACGGTAACGACAAAAAAAATCCGTACTACATATGCGTTCGTTTATAGAATAAATAAGTGTTCTACTTGCTGGAGAACAAAACAACCTGTGACAAAACACGTCCAACATAAAAAATCATTATCAATGGCTCGCGAGATTAGTTTACTAGTCCCTGCTCTACCGCATGTTCCTCTATATAATAATTATTTGCTTTTTATTGTTACTTTTTTGTGGTGGGGGATGTGCTGTCTATTTTCCCAGATCGCTAATTTTAGTGTTCTAGCCTAATCTCGGGCCGAAATGGAACAGTGTTAGCCTCTTACGATTCACAACACAATAAGCATGCTCCCATTTTTTTTCTTTTTACGCTTGCGCAGAAGCTGAAAAAGGGGATACTGGTGCTGATGGAGTTATCAACGCATGCGTATCTAGCAAAAATATTTAGCGTCTGCCACATTTCTTCGTGGTGTAATGACAAGCTTAATTAGCTTAGTAAATCACTATATATATATATATATATATATATATATATATATATATATATATATATATATGATTTACTAAACGTAGTTTAGATGTAACATCTAGTGAAGATCGAATTCATTACTTAAATATATTAATCATATTTTTTAATCATTTGACAACAAGCAAGGTGATAATGTCTCTAGAGTGTATGGAAGATGGTGGGTGTGAAAAAGAATTTGGTGAGAAGTGAGGAGAAAGGGCAATAAAAGAATAGGTTTCAGGAAGACAGAAGACGGTGATTGATGTTGCATTGAAAATGTTGAAGATTCTAGTTAACAGGGAAGCAAGAAATTGGAAGGAAGTCCCATAAGCGAGAAGTGCAGGAAAATAAATTGTTAGAATAGAACACGCGATTGCATCTGGCTAGTTCAACAGTAAAACGGTGAGACCTAATTGCCAATCTAGTAGCATGCTTAAATTCATGCAGTCGAGGCACCAATCATCAGAATAGTTGCAATGAAAGTATTTGTAGAAAAGACACAGTTATGCCACTTCACGTTTGTGAGAAAGTGACAATCAGGTTTGGATTTTCTCAGGAATTTCGATATATATTAGTCGTCGTTGTCATCGTCAGCGGCGGCGGCTTTAAATCGTATCCAAGAATTTAATTTCTTCTTTTCTGGCCGCTTACTGGTGATGGCATTAATGATTAAGTATACCAATTCTTGCTTGGATGAGCCAATGGCATTTAGTACATAGTAATGTCGTTGGAGGGCGATTTTATAGAGACTTTCTCTCTTGCCATTTGACTTCTTTCTTTTCTCTTCTGGTGGCTTCAATTTTTTTTCTGGGTGTGATGGAACATCGCCAGTTGGTACAATCTTGTGCATGTGTTTCAAACGGTTTAGGATCAAGTCTCGTGGCTTTCAGCGTTGTCTTGATTTGGTGCATGTATCTTCGAAGAGGGAAATTCCATCGTCTATTCCCTGATGTGAGCTCAATGAATAAGATTTGATGTGTAAACCATGACTCTTCCATTCTTGCTACATCATCTTGTTGTATATCCTTCATTGTGTTGGTTGGTCTCATCTCGTCTAACCAGTGGTCGTTGGTTGTTTTACTTCAGTCCTCTATTAGAGAGCCGCTTTCAAACACGAAATCTTACACGTCCATTTCCTTTGACGTGTAACGACCAACTATCGAAAGACCCTTCCCCATTGGGGTGTGCACAAACGCAACACGTCTAGCTAGCTCGACGTCTGAACAGAAACTCCCTCAAAAACCTTAATCTATATCTCATTCCCATGTTCGGCTCAGCCAATGAAAATCTACTTCCCTATTTTGTCTATTATCTGACCTCAAAGCTCAGCCTCAGAAGGTCTGAGCCAAAATACACTGTCACTAAAAAATAATAGCCTGAAACTATTATTTAACAATCCGACCATCGAAGACGGTGTTTAATGAGTATGTAAACAGAGAGAAAAGATGCAGAATATGAAGAATATTAACTAAAGATATTAAAGCAACCAAACTACCACCTTTAAGTAAACATGTAAGTTTGGGTGAAGAAGTACATGAAAATTGATTTATCAGTCGTAGTTCTTGACCTATGAACCTATGAACTAGACTAGAGGTTAAGTTTTTCGGGAACATATTCAACCAACCGCTTTAGAAAGTGTCTAACCTCTACCATTATGTTCTTTCTTTATAAGAGTCAAATCAGTCCAAAAACGGAGTATGGTTGCTATATTTGGGCTGGTGATGTCCTATCCTCACTGTCCAGCCTTGAAAAGCTGTTGCACGGCCTTTTGAGTGATTAATTATTTTCCACTATACAACCCCTTTCCCACAGTCGAAATACTGCTAGACTCTCACTACTCTATCGCTATTTTTATGGCGAATGTTCAGACACGCTACATTCCACCAGTTCAGACATTCACAGCTAAAACTCGCCATGTCCCGTACTCAGAATCAAATCATCCCCATTCCCTTCGTATTTCTTTGGCACGATGGAATCTCCACTCAGATAGCTTCTTCCCCAGAATTGTTCCTTCGTGGGACAGAGTCCCGAGAGGATGTTTCAACAAACTCTACAATTTTTACATTTTCAAGTCTAGGTTTAACCGTTATTTATCCTACATATCCTCATAATATGCACGTCTTCCCCCTACCTTTACACACTTACAATAATCTCATTCAGTAACCCTCTACCTTGAGTGAATCTTGGGTCTTGTAGTGAGCGAATAATAGTATAAAAATCATGATTTAAAACAAAATATTACGACACAGAAGAGTAGAGAAAGCGATAAAATTATAGCTCTTTTCAAAGTTACTGATAGTTTCGTGGTAAATACAAAGAATTCTTGTAAATAGTAAGCAAGAGGTTTTTGTTTTCTCTGGGCTTTTCCTCTCTATGCCATGAGACATTAAGCTAACGGCCATGTTCATACAAGTTATTTGCTGGAGAGCTGTACAACTGCCCCGAGACTGAAAAACAGTATTCAAGGGAAGATCTATGGGGAGTTGCAGAAACTGATGTAAGCAATTTTAAGGTCGAAACTACAAAAATTAACAAAATCAATTGCTGAACGTCTAATGAAAACTATAAAATGTCAAGGAAGAGTTTAAGCGTGTCCTCAATAAAGCAAAGTTACTGTTCGCTTATAGAATGAAACAACGTATTGTATCTCGCAAGTTTGGTTCTAAAGATTATTGGCGGTTCTGCAAGAGTGTTCTGAACTACAGCAAATGTTCAATCCCTCCTCTATTCAATCAATTCGAAGTCCTGACATCCTCAGCTGATAAGGCTGAATGCTTTGCTCAGAAATTCTCATACAACTAAACACATGACTCATCCAGTGTACACACACCTGATTTCCCTCCAAGAACTGAGGCTATACTGAGTGAGATGTGCATAACCCCGTCGATGGTATCAGACATTATCTCTAAATTAGACTCTCATAAAGAAAGTGGTGGTGACGGGATATCAGTCGTAGCCCTAAAAGAAATGTGCCCTTGAGTTGGCTCCAGTTTTCTCCAAACTATACAACTATTGCCTCACCGATTCTTGCTTTCCATCCTGTTGGAAGTCCTCCTCTATTGTCCCGGCCGTTAAGAACTCTGGAGACCCTTCTGACCCAAATAACTAGTTCCATTAGTCTCCTACTAATCTTTGGCAAAATCTGCGAGGCTTTAATCAATGCTAAAATAGTTAAGCATCTCATCTCCCACGATTCTCTGACAAACAATATGGTTTTGGCTTTGCGCGGTCTACTGCTGATGTGCTTACGGTCCTAGCTGAATATGTATACCAAGCTCTTGATAATAATGTCGAAGCTCAAGCTGTTGCTATAGATATATCGAAGACATTTGACAGGGTTTGACATGCTGGCCTTTTACGTAAGTTTCTGGGATACGGTATTACAGGACGATTATTTGATTTAATCCAATCATTCCTGTCTAATTAAGAAATGAAGGTTGTCCTGAACGGGTTCTCTTCCAGTTCCTTCCATACGAAAGTTGATGTTCCTCAAGATTTATCCTTGGTCCGACGCTGTTTTCTGATCTTCATTAATGATCTTCTTGACGTCATCAGTTCTCAAGTATCTACGCAGACGACACTACCATTTACTCTTGTCTCAATAGTAAATCCGGCATTACGGACAAAGTTAACCTGACCGTTGGCCTCGAAAAATGACCCCCAATCTGTGGTTACCTGGGGCGGGGAATGGCCTGTGAATTTTAATGCATCCAAAACGAAACTGTTGTAATTTACTCAACACAGAGAAACTTCTCTGTCCCCTCTCAACATGACTGATGCTCAACTCCATGAGGTCGCCTCACTGAGCCTTCATGGTCTCACGTTTTCACTAGCCTGAGATGGAACAATTACATTGAACCAATAGCTGAATGTACCGGAAAGAAAGTTGGTTCTCTGTGTCGCGCCAAAACGTTTTTCTCGTCTAAGTTCATCCTTCATAACTACAGATCTGCCATTCGTCCTTGCATTGCATACAATTGCTATACATGATCTAGTGTCCCCGCTGTTCATCTCGAGGATCTCGACAAAATCCAAAGACGGATCTGTAATGTGATCGGTCCTGACCGGGGGGTCTCGACTCCAGTCACTTTCTCACCGCCCTAATGTGGCTTCCCTCTGTCTTTTCTATAAATATTTTCATGGCATCTGCTCTGACGAGCTATTTTCACTGGCACCCCGGCTTGCCTGAATTTAAGCGTGCTACTACGTTGACATCTTGGTCCCATCCTTTTACTGTCGAAACAGTTAAATGTAACCGCCTCTTCTACTCCACCAGCTTCTCTCGCACTTACCGGCAGTGGAACTACCTTCCACCTACTTCCTTCCCTGATAACTATAATCTTCCAAAATTTAAATGTAATGTCAATCGACATCTTCAGTTGCCTTGATCCCCGTTTTTCTTTTTATTCTCCTCCGTTCTTCTCTTTTTCCTTTCCTCACCCCCTCCTATATCCAGTCTTTTCCTTTACTTACACTCTCTGTAGCCCCTTTCGTACTAGTGGCACTCCCGCTTTGCTTGAGGTTGTGACGGTTACACACCTGGCCCAGTGTAGGATCTTTTGGTTACGGCGCCAACGGTGACGTCGCTCCTCCTGGTCGCTCCTCCTGGGTCCAAGCGTGCCGCTCCAACCCTTTGGTCAGATGATCACCAGCCTCGCCTTTCCCGACTCGCTTCCAATACCTGGTCACTAAAGCAACTATACCGATCTCCGGTCTGTCTACCCACGCTGTGTTTAGATCTTAGACAGACGGGACCAGCAGGGATCGGGGCCGATACAAGTTGAGTCCGACGGGGTGGCAAAACACAAATAAAATAAAACTCACGACACCAAACAAAATTTCTGATAAAAAGGGTAACAACCTTTTTATATCTTAAAGTCCGTTACATAAAAAAAAAAAGTGTTCTCATTTCCCGACCCGCTCTGTGGACTATGGCACCAAGCTTCTATCACACAATAGAAAATGTCGAATTACCTACTTTCTAGAATCATGTATGTATGTCGGAGTGGTGGTTCAGTTCGACACTGGGGCTAATTTCTATCGATCATTCGCAGTTGATTCTTCTCTCCGATTTGAGTTGTATTTCTTCTTCTTCGTCTGCTTGGGCTGGAAGTTCTCCTGTCTTCGACTTGGGCTGGAAGGATTTCTTGTCTGAGGATTCTTCTGCCCGCAAAGTGGCGAGTGAATCGGGCCTGATGGCCGCGTTCAGGCTCTATCCCTGCCCGCGGTCCAACTCTCAACTGCAACTCCAACTCAACTCAACTGATTTCTGTCGACTGGGGTCCTGCTTATATTGACGCCGCAACAAACTGGGGTGGGTCTGTCGGCGTCAGGGTTTTCTCGATAATTCCAAAAACTGCATTAATTCTGTCTTCTCCATTATCGCTATTGTTTTCGCCCCTACTTCCTCGCAGTACCTTTGGTGGGGCGGCGCACATCCATCTCTCTTAGTCTCTCGTATGTCAGGTGACCGCTTTTCAACCAATCGTTCCTGATCGAGCATTTCTTTCCTTTTCTTCCGCAGGTCACGTGATCGTATTCGACCAATTGTTATTGATCAAACATTTCTTTCCCTTTTCTTCCGCAGGTCACGTGATCGTATTCGACCAATTGTTATTGATCGAACATCCTCTCCCCTCTGTTTGCGGGCGTGGTTACATCGTTCTTGTTTAAAAAAACAAAATCCAATTTTGCCCCTTTTTGCACGTACGCAAAATGACAATCTTTGGCTTTCTCTCACCTGGACTTTGTTAAACAGCCCGCTGCTAATTAGTCTTGACTTTAGAAAGGATCTTTTCCGCCTTCTTGGCGCCCTCTGTGAGCCAAAAGCAATTGTCCTCTTTTTACCTCTTTGTTTTACCTGATAGTCGAAAATCTTAATTATCTACATTGAAATGTCTCTACTTTATTAACGTGGGTGTCCAATTCTTAACAGGTCTGTATATCGTTCCACCGGTCACTCCCCTCAACCCAAAGACACTTTTTTTTCTGATTAAAAATTTCATTTCTATTGTTCTACAAAGAAATTTCCCTTTGTCCAATGAGTCTTTCCACGCAAAAAAGTAGGCCAAGTGCTCTGACCGACATGACTTTCGAAAATCGGCCAAGACACTGACCTAAATCTCTTTCTGACTCCTATCTCCACCTTCAATTGGGTCACGCGTCATACATTTCTCTTTCTTTCTTTTTTTCTTCCCTTCCTTCCTTTTTCCTTTCTTTCCTTCTTCTTTCCTTAGGATCGTCTAGTACACTCTTAGTGAATTATTTTCAACTCAGTTATTTTCCGTTTTTAAAAAAAAATTAACAACCTGTTTAATAAACTGAGTAAGAAAAAATTAAATCATATTTCTAGGAATATTTCTAATAATGCAAGGTGCCACAATCCTCCCTTTAACCGATTTGTCATTTACCCGTAAATGACACCTAAACCCAATTACATCATTTAACATGCACCATGCATTTGTCTCATGCACTTCTATTCTACTTTCTAACATGCAAGGGTAATGTTCTTTCCATTTTCTTTTGTTCTACATGCAATGAAATGTTCTTTTCATTTTCTTTTGTTCTACAGGCAATGTAATGTTCCTTTCATTTTCTTCTGTTCTACATGCAATGAAATGTTCTTTTCATTTTCTTCTGTTCTACATGCAATGAAATGTTCTTTTCATTTTCTTTTTTTGTTCTACATGCAATGTAATGTTCTTTTCATTTTCTTCTGTTCTACATGCAATGAAATGTTCTTTTCACTTTCTTCTGTTCTACATGCAATGAAATGTTCTTTTCATTTTCTTTTGTTCTACATGCAATGAAATGTCCCTTTTCATTTTCTTCTGTTCTACATGCAATGAAATGTTCTTTTCATTTTCTTCTGTTCTACATGCAATGAAATGTGTGTCTGTAGGTGCAGATGTGTTCATTAGGGTTTGTTCTTCTTGGTCAATGTTTTCCTCTCTGCTGTGGGAGGTTTTTCCGCCGCACGTGGTGGTCTCACGCCAGCCTCCTCCATTGGTCTTCCAGCAATTTCTTCGCCAGTCCTGTCTGAGTGAGGAACACCGCTCGGCATCTCCCTCTCGAGTTGTTGCATGCTCACTAGACTGTCGTTCGCTAATCTTCTCTTACTCTTAATCTTCCATATTATTACACCCCCGAGGGCTATAACTAGGAATGTACCCATTACTATTGACCAACTTATCGCGATCTGCTCATCGTCTTCCCAAGCTACACCTTCGTCTCCCAACGCACTTAACTTATCCCTTAAGTGATCCATATCGATCTTTTCTATTGGCTTCATTAATACTGGCATCTTATTTAAGGTAACATTAGAGAATCTCTTTACTATCGGCTCCCATAATTCTGTACAATTGACTAAGCCTCTACCAATCATCTCTATGAGTGAATCTTTTTCTTCATACCTTTCTTCCATCTGGTAATAGGGGGCAAGGAGATGGACACCCCAACCGCCGAACATCCCATGGGTAGCGACACCAGGGATAACGGTGGCCTTATTCTTAATGTCCTTGTGGACTCCCCACATACCCTAGACAGGCTGATATGTTTCTGGGTGGCTACTGCCCACACCCCTGTCTGAAACACTGATAGCTTGTGGTAATGCCGAGTTTGTTAATACCTCCACTTGGCAGATTCTTTTGATTCCTTCTCCCTCCCTTCAAACAATTCTAGTATGCACAGTTTGCGGTTACCAGTTTTATAGATAGGGCTCAACGAGGTACAAGTCCCCAGGGTATCATCTCTACACCTTCTAGCTTCTTCAGCTGATAGCAACATGAATTTCGTTCTCCCCTGAATTTAATGCTATGTAGTCTGCTTCCACCTTGTACCTTGCTATCATTCCCAAACCTTGATCTCTTCTGGGGTAGGGGATGGGTAAGTTTATAACCTGGTATATCTCGAATATACTCTCGCTATCTAGTAACGGGACAGATATCACTACCAATAATCGTCTATTTTCTAACAAGGTCACACATCCAAGGGCATTATAGTACTTCCACAATTCTTTAGTGGGGTCCACTGGTAACCTTAGATGGCGGGGCAATTCGGTCTGTATGCCAAGTAGTGCTTCCTTTAGGTGACCCGGATTTACTATACTTGGGGAGAGGTGTCCTAATGACAGCATGTCTAATTGTGCTCTCACGTGTTCCAGCAAGGTCGTCAACGACTGACTAGTTTGTCGTACTTTATTCGTAATCGTCATTAGCTGGAAATATTTTTTGCATGAATCCGCTTATTTCCTGTAATTCAACCATTACAGTTTCTGTATTATTAATTACCTCTTGTCTCAATTTCGCCAGGTTGTCTATTAACCAATTGATTCTGGCTCTATTTTTGGATACTTCTAACCTTGTCACATTTAATATCGTCACACTCTCTCTTGCCACCTGGGCAAGCGTCCTCTGGTTTACTTCTACTTGTCCCAGTTTCCTTCTTATGAATTTAACGTCATCTTCAGTTACTGTTCCAAACAAGACACTCAATGCCTTTCCCACGATCGGGAGTACGGATCTTCGTTCCCGCGTCTGCAGTAACTCTATTCCCTGCAGGTAGTTTTGCATGTCTTTCCATTGAGCCTCTATCATAGTGGCTTCTGATTCTAGGGAGTGCAATAAACTAAGATACCCTTTGTGCTTGGGATAATCTTGTCCTACTTTCAATCGGGCTGCATCCAGCTGCGTCAGCTCGTTTCCTAACTTATCTAATAGCGACTCATACGGGTTCAAATCTATCACGAATGTGACCAACCACTTAGACCTGGTTATTATCACTTGGCTCGTTTTTTTTTTTAAATGGTGTTTCGGCTGCGTTTCCCGGCTTCCGCCATCGTCACCACCAGCGTGGCTATCACCATCATCGTCATCACCAACCCTTTCATCTTGATCATTCCTGAAAGGTAACAAATTCTCTTGTTGTTATTCTTCACAATCACTTAGTCTCGCTCGACTCATCACTCAATCATTTCATAACTTTTTTTCTTAGTTCGGCTCTTCCCTCCCCTAACTAACCTCTAGCAGACAGAATGGTCCGGTCAGGTGTGCGTGGCGCCCACTCTAAAGGTCGTACTTCATGACACCACTGGTGATCAATCAACAATGCCAATGATCTTCTTCCGTCCCTTGTGAGGTGCAGCCCGCGACTCCATTCCCTCCACTCACATCTACCATAGTCAGCCAATAGGATTTTGGATGAGCCAGTGTCGCTATCTGTCGACACTAAATGCTCCTATTCTGCACAGCCCTTTTGTTCTACTGAGATTTGGGGTTCTTCTCCCTCCCTGATCTCATCTTCTGAGGTGATTCCTGTTCAACCTCTAACCTTCTTGCTGCGGTTAATTCTCGTCCAGGAGGTTCTTTGTCCTCTTCTTCATCCCCTGATTCTTCTTCCTGTTTAGAGTCTTCGCCTTGAATGTCTTCGATACATCTCGACTCTATGTGTAAACTTCTCCTGTTCTTTATCCTTTCCTTAAGCTGGGAAAGGGGTATTTGATCCTCCTCCTCCCACTCGCTGGACCCTTCGTCTTGTTCAGGGTGCCTCCTTTTAGAGCCTTCGACTGCTTGATTGGACCTCTTCGTCTTTCTCTTCCTTTCCTTCGGACATGGGGGTGTGATGGCGATCTCACGGGGTCTTCTCTGCACTGATTCAGTCGACGACTGAACATCGCTAATCCCCGCTGAGGGTTCCAACTCTGTCACTCGGACTGCTTCGTTTATCTGGCCACGTCGGCCTATCTCCTCATCTTCCTCGGAGTCTTCTTCCGTTTCCATTTCTTCCGGTTCAACCAGAGTTACCTTCCTTTTCCTTGTCTTCTTAGGCCCCGGCTCGCTCATTTCCAGGTTAGCTATTTCAGCCTTCTTCAGATCATTGGCATGAACCCTCCTCGCTCGTCCTGCCACTTGATCCCATATTACATACGATACTGGGCCCGTCTGCTCTACTATCCGGTAGTACGGTTCCCATCTCTGGTCTAGTTTTCCTTCTCTCTGGTGGATTTTATAGTAGACAGGGTCTCCAACCTTCAATTCTACCACCTTTCTTTCAGCATTCACCCTCTCATTTCTTTTCTTCTGGGCCCTCTTTATTCTTCTTCTGGCCTGTACGAATATCTTATGTTGCTGTTCCAGCAATAGTTGATGATGATCTTCTCCCATATACCTTCTTCGGGGCTTCAGTAGGTTATCTACAGGCAGGACCACGTCTCTGCCAAACAACAAAAAAAATAAGGAGAAAAATCTGGAGGTTTCGTTTATCGTAAACCTCACGGCCGCCAGAGCCTGCGTCAAATACAAGTCCCAATTTCCAATGTTTTCTCTGACCAACTTCATAATACATCTCCCAAGGTTCTATGAAACCTTTCCACTTTAGCATTTCCCTGGGGGTGATATGGGGATGTTTTTATGTGCTCTACATTCAAACCTGTCAAAACCTCTCTCATGATGCTGTTCACATTCTCCGTGCCATTATCTGTTACCAATTGCACAGGGGCACCATACCTAGGGAAGATTTCGCTTATTATCAACCCGGCCACAGTTCTGGCCTTCTTGTCTGGTACTGCAAATGCCTCAGGCCAATTTGTTAGCCAATCGACAAAACTCACTATATAGTTGTTTCCTTGTGCAGTTTCCCCATATGGTCCTGATACATCCATACTCACTTTCTCGAAGGGGAAGTTTGGTACGTCTGTTTCCTCCAAGGGTGCCATTTCCTGCCTTCTGCTCTGCGACTGGCACACTACACAACTTCGAACATAGTTAGTGACTTCTCCGTACAGTTTGGGCCAATAGTACTTTCTTCCTATGAGATCACATGTCCTATCAATTCCATGTGACCCAACCCCCGTGGCACTGTTCCAATATCTCTGGTCTTAAACTTTTGGGCACATACAACTTGGGTTTGACTTCTTCATCCCTTCCTGAGAGATAATACAGCCTTTCCTCTATTATGGCATACTTGGTGGTCTCTCCTGACTTCACCTTCTCTCTCAGAGCAGCTATTTCACTGTCTGCTTGCTCCTTTTCAATTCCTTCTGTCCAGTAAGGATCGGTTATTATCTGGGCGTCCCCTTCTTCGTCCGATTCTAATATAGGGCGATCTTTTAGCTTATTAGAGTTAATTACTCCTATTCTATAGGCTTTATCATCTACTCCCTGTTCTACCCTTACAGATCTTTCTTCCAGTTGTTTCGGTATTCTTGAGAGTAAATCTGCGCACGTGTTTTCCTTTCCTGCCAAATACTCTATCTTACAGTGGTAGCCACTTAACTTAAGTGCCCACTGTTGAATTTTCTTATTATTTGTCCACTCTGCCTGCAATAGGTACTGCAGAGGCTTGTGGTCTGTCTTTATAGTGAAGACCGCACCATTTAAATAGTAGTCCAGTTTTTGGAGAGCATACATGATAGCATATGCTTCCCTCTCTATTACTGGCCACCTCTGTTGTGTCTCTGAGAGCTTATGGTAGAGGAAGTATATCGGTACTTCCTCTGGTATGCCTGGCACTGGTCCTTCCTTATCAGGACACGGCTGGGTAAGTACTGCTCCTACACACTGCTCACTGGCATCCGTGTATAATATCATGGGCTTGCTGAGGTCTGGATACGTCAGCAGTGGAACGGTTGTCAACTGTTCCTTTAGCGAATCAAATGCTCGTTGACAGTCCTCTGTCCATTTGAACCTAGCGTATTTCTTCGTCAGGGCCACTAGCGGTATGGCAATTCTTGAAAATGCCGGGACGAAGCGCCGGTAGTAGCCTATAGCTCCTATAAAACCTCTTACCTGCCTCACTGTCTTAGGCTCTGGCATTTCCCTTATGACCTTTACCTCATCTATGTCGGTTTTAATACCGTCTCCGTTTATGACGAAGCCTAAATACCTAGTTTCTTCCCTCAGAAACTGACACTTTGACAATTTCAATTTTTAATCCGTGTTTCCTCAACCTTCCCAACACCTGTCTTAAATGAAAAAGTGTTGTTCCACTGTCTCCGAAAATATCAAGATATCGTCCAAATACGCCATGGCAAAGCTCTCGTATCCTCCTAACACTATTGACATTAGCTGTTGGAAGACTCCCGGGGCATTAGCTAAACCGAATGGCATCACTCTGAACTGAAACAGTCCCAGGTGACACGCGAATGCGGCCTTCTCCTTGTCAGCCTCATCCAGGGCTACCTGCCAATACCCGGACCTCAAGTCCAACGTAGAGAAGTACTTTGCCTTCCCTAATAATGCCAAAATGTCGTCTATCAATGGCAATGGCACCGCCAACGGCTTCGATATAGAATTCAGCTTTCTAAAATCTACACAGAAACGGTGGCCGCCATCTTTCTTACCTACTATTACTATTGGGAAGCTCCAAGGAGAGATCGATCTTTCGATCATCCCAGCTTCCAACATTTCCTCTACTGCCTCTTCTACAAGGGGTCTTTTATGTATAGGTGTTCGGTAGGGTTTTAATTTCACAGGGGGGTGGTCTCCGGTGTCGATTTTCATTTCGACTGTGTGGGTCTGACCTAGTTCCTTATCTGACTGGGCTACCACATCTCGATTGTTCCTTAACAGACCCCCCACTCTGGTTCTAAATTGATCCGGTGCTAATATATCCTCATCTAAGATTCCTTTTGTTTGCTCTACTAGCTTCCTTCGTTCCTCCTCGAATCTCACCCGATTCAGAGTTCGTAGGGGAAGCGCTCTCCCTATCTTCTCCCCTCTCCTAACCTTGATAGTCTTTTGGGCCTGGTTCACCATCATAATGGGCACCAACTCGGCTGCCTCCACTACCGTTTCGCACAGGGTTACCTCGTTATCTTCTAGGCCCTTTCCTTCTACAGGGACCAACTGCAGAGGTCCTCTCCGTACCTTTTTTTTCTGACATTAGCCTACCCTTTCCCGACACTGCGGTCCTAGGAGGTAACTTTACATCTTCCTCCACCACTATGGTTATCTCTTCCTCTGGTGGGCATCCCAATGGCGTTCTCTCGCCGTTCACCACCAACACAGTAGGATTAAATTCGATCTGGGCCTTCTGGCTCCGGAGCCAATCTTCTCCCAAGATTGCCTCTGTACACAGGTCGGGGGGTTACGTAAAATTTTGGGTGCTTTTCACTTTCCCAATCCTTACCGGGAGCCTCACCATCCCTTTTATCTCCAGGGGGGGCCATCTGCTTGCGTGACCTCTATGTCCGCTTCCCGTAACCTTCTCTTCCGTTTCACCCGCCTGTATGTTTCCTCTCTCATCAATGACACAGATGCTCCTGTGTCCACCAAAGCCCTCATCTCTCTACCACCTATCTCTGCTCTACAGGATAGTTCTCTCTCTTGCGTTAGCGAAGAGAACACCTGAGCTTTCTTCTTCCTGGGTCCCCACCCCTTGGGTCAACCCAGCCATAGGCGCCGGCAGTAATAATTCATCTTCGTTTTTTTTATGAGGTGGAGTTCTGCGCCCCCTGCACCTGGGCGACCCCAGCCGGACCTCTCCCGGTCTCCCATGGCCGTTTCTAAGAATACAGTTTCTTTTCAGGTGTCCTGGCCTCCTGCAAAACCAGCACCTTCTTGCTGGACAGCTTGCCGCAAAGTGGCCCTTGACCACATGTCCAACATTTTGCTCTTTCCCTTTTTAACTGGTTTGGCCTTGTGTCTATCCTCGGGGAACCTGTCCTCTATTCAAGCGGTTCGCCCACCCACTGGTCCAAGCTTTTATTTCTCTCCTTTTAACTGGGCCACCCTCCTCTTAATTCTGGGGTGGCCCGCTGGCTTTTCCCTGGGCCGGTCTCTTGGGCTCAGCCTTCTTTGTTAATATCGGTGGGGCACCCTTCCTCAGCCCGCACCACTTGGCCAGGTGTCCTTTCTTACCACACCTGGTGCATCTGTCCTGATTGAAGTCTGGGGCAACCCCCACTTCGTCGGACATTCCGCCGCCCTGTGGTCCTCGTACCCACAGGTCCAGCAGACTCAGCCCGTATCGACCCGGCGTGGGCTTATAAAAGCCATGCCTGGTCGACCATGCCCTTCTATTGGGGTCCTCCTCCCATAATTCTGCCCGATCCACCTCTTCCTTAACCCTCTGATTCCACACGGGGGTTCTTCCGCCTACCCCTCTTCTTCCAGCCTCCTGACTTGGTATCTGCTTCTTCCCACACCTCTTCACTTTATCCCACACCCCCTGGCTCTCCCTGGCCAGCTCTATCGCTGCCGACAGTCTGAGCGGTCCTTCTTTCAGTACGTCGTGACGAACACGCTCGTCGCTCAGCGCCTCCACATACAGGTCCACCAGCTGAGCCTGCATAACCGCGTTATCCCTGACCACTTCGGGGAATGCCAATGACGATAGCTTCCCCGCTCGGGCCCCTAATTCTCCCGGGGTTTCATCCCGTAGCTGTGTCAGTTTTAAAAGGGCCCTCATGGCCTCTATGGCCGTACCTTCGTCGGCGAACTCTTTGGTCAGCAGTTTTTTTATTTCTTCCCAAGCCAAGCGGGGTTGGTTCTCCACGAGCCCCCTTACGAACTCAGACGCTTTTCCCTTTGTGGCATCGTATGCCAGGTACAGGGTTTCTTGGTCCGAGAGCTCGTAGATGGTTCGGCTCTTCTCGAGGATTGCCAGCCAGTTCTTAAACTCCTTCCCGCTGCCATCAAATACTGGGACCCTCGGTCCACCCAACAGCTTCCTTAGATCCACTGACAACCCCCGCCCTACTTCTTCTTCACCCCCCACTGCTCTATCCGAATCATAATCTGACATGTCTACAGAGAAAGACAGTCTATATAGCAACAATCGAGGTTGGGAAACAAAACAAGGTGTCCTACCTTACAGACGATTCTGTTCCTTCTTTTCCTTTGGTCCCGGGTCGTTCTGATTTCTGCTTGAACTTTCAGCAACGGCGGTCGATCGTGGTCTTCTCAGGGTTGAAATCCCTCGGTCACCACGGCACCATATGTGACGTGGCTGTCTCAGGGTTGATCCGTTGGTCACGGCACCACTTGTGACGTTTACACACCTGGCCCAGTGTCGGATCCTTTGGTTACGGCGCCAACGGTGACGTCGCTCCTCCTGGTCGCTCCTCCTGGGTCCAAGCGTGCCGCTCCAACCCTTTGGTCAGATGATCACCAGCCTCGCCTTTCCCGACTCGCTTCCAATACCTGGTCACTAAAGCAACTATACCGATCTCCGGTCTGTCTACCCACGCTGTGTTTAGATCTTAGACAGACGGGACCAGCAGGGATCGGGGCCGATACAAGTTGAGTCCGACGGGGGTGGCAAAACACAAATAAAATAAAAACTCACGACACCAAACAAAATTTCTGATAAAAAGGGTAACAACCTTTTATATCTTAAAGTCCGTTACATAAAAGCAAAAGTGTTCTCATTTCCCGACCCGCTCTGTGGACTATGGCACCAAGCTTCTATCACACAATAGAAAAATGTCGAATTACCTACTTTCTAGAATCATGTATGTATGTCGGAGTGTGGTTCAGTTCGACACTGGGGCTAATTTCTATCGATCATTCGCAGTTGATTCTTCTCTCCGATTTGAGTTGTATTTCTTCTTCTTCGTCTGCTTGGGCTGGAAGTTCTCCTGTCTTCGACTTGGGCTGGAAGGATTTCTTGTCTGAGGATTCTTCTGCCCGCAAAGTGGCGAGTGAATCGGGCCTGATGGCCGCGTTCAGGCTCTATCCCCGTGCCCGCGGTCCAACTCTCAACTGCAACTCCAACTCAACTCAACTGATTTCTGTCGACTGGGGTCCTGCTTATATTGACGCCGCAACAAACTGGGGTGGGTCTGTCGGCGTCAGGGTTTTCTCGATAATTCCAAAAACTGCATTAATTCTGTCTTCTCATTATCGCTATTGTTTTCGCCCCTACTTCCTCGCAGTACCTTTGGTGGGGCGGCGCACATCCATCTCTCTTAGTCTCTCGTATGTCAGGTGACCGCTTTTCAACCAATCGTTCCTGATCGAGCATTTCTTTCCCTTTTCTTCCGCAGGTCACGTGATCGTATTCGACCAATTGTTATTGATCAAACATTTCTTTCCCTTTTCTTCCGCAGGTCACGTGATCGTATTCGACCAATTGTTATTGATCGAACATCCTCTCCCCTGTTTGCGGGCGTGGTTACATCGTTCTTGTTTAAAAAAAAAAAATCCAATTTTGCCCCTTTTTGCACGTACGCAAAATGACAATCTTTGGCTTTCTCTCACCTGGACTTTGTTAAACAGCCCGCTGCTAATTAGTCTTGACTTTAGAAAGGATCTTTTCCGCCTTCTTGGCGCCCTCTGTGAGCCAAAAGCAATTGTCCCTCTTTTTTACCTCTTTGTTTTACCTGATAGTCGAAAATCTTAATTATCTACATTGAAATGTCTCTACTTTATTAACGTGGGTGTCCAATTCTTAACAGGTCTGTATATCGTTCCACCGGTCACTCCCCTCAACCCAAAGACACTTTTTCTCTGATTAAAAATTTCATTTCTATTGTTCTACAAAGAAATTTCCCTTTGTCCAATGAGTCTTTCCACGCAAAAGTAGGCCAAGTGCTCTGACCGACATGACTTTCGAAAATCGGCCAAGACACTGACCTAAATCTCTTTCTGACTCCTATCTCCACCTTCAATTGGGTCACGCGTCATACATTTCTCTTTCTTTCTTTTTCTTCCCTTCCTTCCTTTTTCCTTTCTTTCCTTCTTCTTTCCTTAGGATCGTCTAGTACACTCTTAGTGAATTATTTTCAACTCAGTTATTTTCCGTTTTTAAAAAAAAATTAACAACCTGTTTAATAAACTGAGTAAGAAAAAATTAAATCATATTTCTAGGAATATTTCTAATAATGCAAGGTGCCACAGGTGCAATGCCTTAAAAAAATCCTTAAAATAATGACAATAATTTATTTAGGCATATGTGGTACTGTGCTAATCAAATATATGTTACTGTGACCTATATCTTTTACATTTATTTGTAAATCAACATTTATGCCTTCACTTTGTCTAATAAAACGTTACAGCCTCAAAAACAATTTATTATCAATATTCTTAATAAGGAAAAATATTATAAACTGAAATTCACGAGGTACGTTGCTCATATCTTTGGAAATATCTTCTGGGAGTGTTACCAACTTTGGATATTTTATGCTAATTGTATTGTGAAAAACAGATTTGCATAATAAAGTTGTAAAGTTTTTTTGTTTTTTTTAAAATCAATTCGCCCCAAGCAAGGCAACAATGCCACTAAGACGTAAGGGGCTACTGGAAATGAATAAGAATAAAAAAAATTCTAGAAGGAACCGGAAAGCCGATCCTAAACAGGGAAGAAGAGATAAACCTATAATCCTGTTCATAAGGCGGGGGGGGGGGTATATGAACAGGACATTAGGCGAACTTATCTTCTCATATTGAGAAGAAAAAATAATTAGTAAATAAAAGTATAAAGTTGAAGTAGACTTCAGAAGGGACTGGAAACCCAATCCTAAACAGGAAACAAGAGATAAACCTCTACTCCTGTACAAAAGACCGGGGGAAGTGTGTGAAACTGATGGGTGGCGAACCTATCTACTCCTGTTAATGTATGTGTTTGTTTGCTTGTCTGTCTGTCTGTCTGTCTGTCTGTCTATCTATCTATCTATCTATCTATCTGTCTGTTAAGGTAAGTCATTTGTTTGCCAAATTTATTTTTCAGAAAATAAAGTATAATTACATTTGATTCAATTATATATTCGGTGTGTGGACAAAATGTCGAACAAAGTGTCGAACGGACTAAATGACGAACGAACAAATTGTCGAATGGACAAAGTGCCGAACTGACAAAATGTCGAAAGGTCAGAAATGTGCCTCACAACAACAGAATATCTTTAATTTACTTAGTATGCAAGGTAAATAATTATTTTTAAATTTTAAACTAATGCAAAAAACTCCGATAAGAAAAAAAATTTATACATAATTGCTAACTTTTTGAACAAGGATTTGCATTCAAACTATAGAAAAGAGTTAACTTTTTCTTATTTATATGAATATATATATATATGAGAAGACTCAATCCAATTTGGTAAAAAATAAAGTCCCTCGACACTTAATCAGATAATTGTGGAGGCTTAATCACTTTTACGCCATTATTTATTAAATGATACCAAAGCTAAGCAATAACAAATTTGGAATATCTTAATTGCTTATTTGGACCGAATTTTTATAATCATGACTATATTTTCATTTTTACTTTGTTCAACATTTCGTCCTTTTGAAATTTTGTCTTTTCGACATTATGTCCATTCAACATTTAGTTAGTTGAACTCCTTTTCCGTTCGACACTTTGTCTGTTCGACATTTTGTCTATTCGTCATTTCGTTTTTCGACACTGTCCTTCGACACTCTGACCTACTACCTTCTGTTCACTATCATTTGCAAGGACTTGTTCTTCGTTATCATTTGAGTTCAATTTTGCAGGTTTTGATGAGAAAAGGTTTTTCGGCAAACTTTTGAATTTGGTTTTCATTAGAGAAAGATTTCCTCATGAAAGGGTTTGCAACGATCGAAAAAATAAAAGTAGTAATCGGGTAATTTTACTTGTGATTTCCTCAGTTACCTGAACGCTTACTGTATAAGATGGCAAAAAGAACATGTTTTTTTTAAAAAAAAAAAAAAACATAGTTCAAAAGATATCTCCTTTATATATAAATGTGAATTGTCTGGTGGTCTAATGTTTATCCAGGTGCTGTAGGCTACCAGTACTTGAAGCAAACCTAACTCTATAGAACTCTAATATTAACAGTAATTGGTGGAGTCTGATAGGCAGTACTTTTTTTAAAATAAATCAGTTGATACATATGTAGGGATAAAAAAGGGATTATCTCCCTTTATCATCATGGATAACGTGGACAGCTGCTTAGTGACGTCACTTCATAGAGTGACTAAAGTAAGTAGTCAGTAAGTAAGTCAGCATCCAGGAGCCCTGTGGAAATATATCTTCACCAGATATAGAGACTGGCTGGCAGTCCTCGTGTTAGTAAAAACCCATGACTCGCTCTTTCCCGTTTGAGAGGAATATGTCTTCGCTAGTAACATAGCAAATAAATCCTGTCCGTTAACCAACGTCCACTTTTAGATTTACATGCTGCATCCCTGATATTGAGCCCTTTTTTAACCCATAAATGTAGCAAAATTTAAAACTACATTTTATCAGCTACATAGATAGATAGATAGATAGATAGATAGCTTTCACGTTACTGGTACACGTTGCCGTTAGACGTTGCTGACATGACTGTCTGCGTTATAATGTATTGATTTAACTTTCAAACAAGAAATAACGACATATTTAAAACAATGCGCTGCTTAAGATGCATTTGATTTTCTTTCCATTTTGTCTTTTCTATCGCCCCTGAAGGTGTCGCATGTGTGTTGAAACCTTGGACAAAGCCTCCATTTCGGCTATTGTTTTTACATCTACAACTGTCACATTTGCAAAAAGGCGATTCGCAATTTGGACAAATAAATTAATAAATTTAAGAATCATAAAATGGCTTTTCTTTTTAAATGGACCGATTCACAAGAACGAAAATACTAATTACTTTGTAATTGTTCAGTCCACTCGTCAGAGATTTCAACAATTGACTGCTATTTTCTCAATTTTCGTTATATTTATACTAAGTTTGATTTAATTAGTTAATATATGGGTTAGTTGGATGCTCTTATTATTGGTGTTAGGCGGATTTTTGTGGGGAACTGTATGTGTGTGTGTGTTTGTGTGCATGTATGTATGTGCGTCTATATATATATATATATATATATATATATATATATATATATATATAATGCATATGTGTGTGTCTGTATATATATATAAATATATATATATATATATGTATATACATGTGTGTGTGTGTGTGTGTGTGTGTGTGTGTGTGTGTGTTGGATCGTTTACTAAAGTTACAGAGGTTCACAGAACTGATTTTTAAATTCCCTTGGCTACTCATTTTATGGCGACTGACTGACTACAAATCAACTACTGGGGTAAGCTAACAGGAAGTTGTCATAGGAAAAAATTAGGGTGTAGCTGAAAAGAACCTGTTCCTAAAAACTTCAAATCCCTGCACTGGGTTCAGTGTTAATATATTTAAGAGCACACAGATGTGAATACTTACATTCAGTTAGCTCTGTTTATAAACACGTGCATATTTTTTTTTTTTTATATATATATTTTTATATTTTCAAACAAATGGAAGCACGGTGGAAGGAGGCGTGGACTGAGGAATCGGAGAACCGAGTTCGAAATCCAGTCGAGTTCGTTGTATTCGCTTACGTGCAAATACCGCTAGGAAAGGTATGAATCCATCTCTTCTCCCCAAGCTATGGATAAAATAGCAAGACAGAATGGGTTCTATAGCCTTTGGTTGTAACCAATCTAAGAGAAGGAAAACTGAATTCAAGTACGGCTACATTCTTCAAGACATAGTCAGTCAAGGAAGGAATTCCTCTACGGAGTGAGAAGGCCCTGGCTTTGAACATTGAACTGTTCGTGAGAGTGCAATTTACGGGTTATGAGTAAGTTCGTTTCGGACTAGGCATTCGAATAGAGTAAACTAAACATTTATATATATATATATATATATATATATATATATATATATATATATATATATATATATTCAAGGAGAATATTAATCCAGAGAGAGCTCAATGTAAACTACAGAGTGTAGTGTACTGTGCTAATCAAATATATGTTTCATATATATATATATATATATATATATATATATATATTTGTGTGTGTCTCTCTCTCTCTCTCTCTCTGTGTGTGTGTGTGTGTGTGTGTGTGTGTGTGTGCCTAGAAACAATCCCAGCGTGCGGCCCTTTGGAAAGTACCTAGCTGTCTTAACACGAAGTCACAAGTCATGGTGACCGAGGGTTTGAGTGTGATGGTGTTGTTCAGTTTGTTGATCATTCTAGATAACACGCCTCTCTCTCTCTCTCTCTCTCTCTCTCTCTCTCTCTCTCTCTCTCAGAAAACTGTAACTACGGTCTGCTCAACATAGTTGCAGTATAAACCACAGGTTGGGTTTGTAAACAAGTACAAATATGCCTGAGAGAGAGTCTGCAATAGGGATTTTCTAGCCGATGGCTATCCTCAACTATGAGTGGCCAACTATTACACACACACACACACACACACATATATATATATATATATATATATATATATATATATATATATATATATATATATAAGCAAAGTCTCATACACTGAGGGTTTTTTATTTAATTTAATATTGCTTTTTAACCTACAGACCCTTTCCAAGACGAAATATCACAAGCCTATTACTACTCTATCGCTATTTCCATGGGAAATGTTCAGGCGAGCTACTTAATTCTACTAGTTCACGTACTAGCTGCTGGGACCCGTCATGCACGGTACACAGAGTCAAACCACCATTATTTCTTTCGCATTCCACTGGTAAGGAAGATGTTCCACTCAAACAGCTTCTTCCTGAGAACTGTTACTTTAGAGAGTAAAGCCTGAGAGGATGCTCCCCCAATCACTAGTATCTTAACCTTTTCTAGTTTATGGTCAATGGTTATCTATCCTACATATCCTCATAATGTGCATTTACTTCCTTCTCTTACGTCCATACAACCTCATTCAGTAACACTCCACCTTGAGAGGTTCTTGGGTGTTGTATTGGGTGAACATTTAGACAAAAATAAGCTTTATTTCCGTATTTCTTTCAAGGCTTCATTTGAGCCTTTCTCACTGTCGCCAACGATCTATCAGCGACATAAACCAGGAATTACGAAAGCATATCTTCAATCCTAACAAGCTTTACTTGTTTGAAAGATCGATGAAACCCACTCTTCCTGTCCGTGTTTATCCATGAGTTTAATATAGTCTCTACATTAATTTACAAAATTGTGTATCCATTTCGTTTTGGGGATTGGGTGTGTCTGTGTGTAAGTTGAGTGACTCTGCTCTCTTTTTGCGCATTCGACTTCTTGCTTCACCCGGCGCCATTTTGCAAGAGAGTTAATACCACATTCAACGTCCTCTTGGAATAGAAAGCGGCTTGTCGGGAAAGAAAGAGGTGGAGAAGGAATAGCCGATTTCTGGCTCTGCGAATGACCAGACTTGTGTGTCTGTCCAAAGTGAGGTGTACTGGCGCAGGTAAGTAGGCTTGCTTAGACGTACAAGTAACCTATGTCTCAGATCATTCCACTAATCGCACAGGCTTATAAAACTCACGATAAAAGATTTTGCATCTAATTTCAAATTCTCTTTGAGGGTAAGTAAACACACACACACATTCACACACACACATTCACACACACACATACACACATTGGCTGATCGATCAATAATTCTGTAGGTTGTATTTACGAACTGATTTTTAAAATTTCCACAGGATAATGGTCGATCAATGGGATTAACATTCACTACTGAATTAAGTGATTTAACAAGGAAGGAGGTTGCGTCGAAAATAAGTATTTTTTAATTTTTGTTATGGAAAGTGTACAGACGAACTATATTCATTAATTCGACCAGTCCTGACACTAACCACTAGGACCTACCATGCCACGCACATTGTAGCGAAGCACCAACAGTCTCTTTGTATTCCTTTGGTGAGGTGTAAGTTCTACTGAAGCAGTTTCTTCCCACGAACGCCTGGGGCCGACTTTCAAGAGGATGCCTACCCGATCAATACATTCTTAAGCTGTTCAAGTCTAGGGTTAGCAGTTATCTTCCACACATATACCCATAAAATGTGCCTCTGACTCTGAAACTCTCTACCTCGCATAGTAAACAGAACAAGATATCATCTTTGATGGTGAATATCTTTGTTGAAATGTCCATATAATCATTCTGATGATGGCTCATGTGAGCCGAAAGCTTATATCGAGGAACAGTATAATAAAAATAAATATCCAAATGTGGGACAGTTTTTTCTTTCGAAATTAAAACAAGTATACGAACCTTAGAACGGTTTTTGATCAAACATAATCGACATTCGTTGTCTGTTATATTTACCAATAAAATATATGTTTGAAGATATATATATATATATATATATATATATATATATATATATATATATATATATATACACACAGGGTGGCAATAAAGTCACTATACAGTTACTTATAATAAAAAAGCAAAACAGAACCAGAAAAAAGCAAAAGCAATACAGACGACACAAAAACAGGCTACATGACTGTAGCTTATAAAGCATCAAAGTTAGTTAACAATTGTAGCTTATCGGAAGTTTATCTGACCAATGAGAGAAGTTTACGCAATCTATTATCTAACTTAATTATCAAAGATTGCGTTTATACAAAGAAAACGAGAAATATCGATGACCTGAAGCAATTTATTCGAGTCGCTGCTCAATTTTCATTCACTCTCAATTTTCTGGCAATTTTCAGGTGCTAGATACAGTCTGAACGTTATATAAAGAAAAAAATTAAAGAATTTTTTTTTTAATAACGATCAGACTGTATCCAGCAACTGAAGATTGGAAGTCTGCATAAAACCCCGATTCTTGCTATTGACGTTGGATATTATGTGTATTCACTAATATATATTTAGAGCTCTGTTATATAACATTGAACACTGTATTTATAACACCTGAGGAAGAAATATATTTATATGTACATACAAGTATATGTGCCTACATGTATATTTTTTATCATACCTATATCTATCTATCTATCTATCTATGTATCTATCTATCTATATATATATATATATATATATAAAATATATATATAATATATCTAATATATATAATATACATATATATAATATATACATAATGCATATATATATATAATATTTAATATAATAGTGTATATATATATATATATATATATATATATATATATATATATATATATATATATATATATATATATATATATATATATATATATATATATATATATATATATATATATATATATATATATATATATATATATATATATATATATATATTGTAGCTAAAGATGTGACCTGATGAACAAGGAAAAATATATATTCTGGAGAAATAAATTATTGTCATGGAACTTTAAGATTGTCTCTTTCTTAATTATTTTATTAATATTTGCTCTGGTGTTACATTGCTCTCTGGATCACATCCTCTTTGAATTATCCACATGGATTACCAAATCCTTCATTACCATATATATATATATATATATATATATATATATATATATATATATATATATATATATATATATATATATGTATATATATATTATTTTAATGTCTGTAATCGACTGGACAGTAGAATTTGCAAATAAAAATATATTAAAATAAAATTTGTATCTGAAGAAAAAATTTTGAAAAAAAGAAAAGAATAAAAACATCCGAGGAGACCGAAAAAATCTCCTAATGTCGTAATTTCCTAATCCAAAGAAAAAAAACCAAGGTTATGTCTCAGTGTTTGTTTTTGTCATATAAATATGTTCCTTTGTCATATCCTCTTCAGCCAGCTTACCCTGAAGATCCATTTAGTTGAAACCTTAGTATGTAGTCTCTGGCTCAATAAGATTATATATATATATATACTAGCAGTAGAGCCCGGCGTTGCCCGGGGATGTAACAGTAAGAGATAGATCAAGTATCGACCATCATAAAGACTGAAAAATAAAATTGATAAATATTATTGTTTAAAATTGACAAACACGCATGTCTTAATTAGTTTTTTTTTTTTTTTTTTTTTGGTCAAACCCAAACTCAAACAAAAACATTGTTTTCAATCGTTATGAGTCTATCGATTGAATAGAATTTTATTATAAACAATTGTCTTGTAAATGGAATTTTTAAAGCATTCTGAATGTAAAAATAAAGAAAAAAGTGTGCAAGACAATAAGAAACACTACCAAAAAAAAAGTGAAGTCTTGTTAAAATTGGTTGAAAAATGCAGGAAATCTGATCCTATATATAAACAAATACACACACACAAACAACCAACCTGGCTTTTATAATAAGTATAAGTCGATATGAGTTGTCACACTTTCATTCTCGTGATGCCTCTTAATGTTTTCAAATTGATTTTTTGCAAAAGCAATTGTGTTTTTCCAATTTTTGGCGCTGTCAGAACCACCGCAAGGTAATTTTACATAGCCCTGTGAAGTTTTGTTGAAATCGGTTGAAAAATGTAGCAAATCCGATCCAATATATAAACGTACAGACACACACACACACACACACACACACACAACCTGGGTTTTATAATAAGTATGATATATATATATATATATATATATATATATATATATATATATATATATATAGAGAGAGAGAGAGAGAGAGAGAGAGAGATTGCATGCATCTGGTAATTGAGAACAAAAAAAACACCGACAAATGACACCAGTAAAAATGCACAGCTATCTCCTTCACTCAATAGGTTCTGTGTGACAACTATATATAGACAAATCTGGCAGAAGAGTCTGGTTAGGATCGAACCTACGATCAATACTTTGCGATATTAGCCACCTGCTTTCTGTACATATTTTCTGTATATCTACTTTGAGTTACTTGCGTGTGTTAAGTTTATGTACGTGCCTGCTTATTCATTTTCTTTGTATAAATTCTAGCATGTGCCTCTCTACGGTGGTGGTGGTGGTGGTGGTGGTGGGGGGTGTCGTTCTCATCTATGAAATCATCTACAGAAGAATAGAAGGTGTTCGGAATGTCAGTTCCGCATAGCTACAACGAGTAATGGAGGCGCGTGAAAGTATGACCGAGAAGCGAGCGGTTTATCCCTGAATGAAAGAAAGGTGACTGGAAAAGTGATGTCTGTGAGAAGCAGGCTAAAGGAACATGGTAGAAAGAGACAGAGAGAGGTTGAGTGTGAGAGAGAGAGAGAGAGAGAGAATGAAGGGCTTCCTTTCAATGATAGGTTTTCAAATTGGAACGAAGGTTCAGATCCACATAGAAAAGAAAAATCTAATTATGGGGAAAAGAAAAAAGAAATCTCGTAGAATAAAATTGTAGCGTGCTTGCATGTGTCGACATTGAAGTCTTTGCATGCAAAAGGAGAATAGCCAACGAAATCCCAGCGTAAACGCTCACGTTTTTAGCAAACGGAAGCCGTATTATACGCTACAGAGAATTACTCTTTCAAACGGTGCAATAAATTAGAATATTCTACACAATTTTAAAGACAAGATTTACTATACAGTATTTATTTTCTCAGTAAATGAAACCCAAGGGAAAAGCTGAAATTGTGGGAATGTCATCATTTGTCAACAATAAATTAAAAGAATATTAAAGATTTAACATTATTTATTAAATGAATAGGCCTGTCATACACAAATAGCCGGATACTCGTCTGCTAGGAGGCTAACGAATCCCTGTTGCAGACGCCTGCTCAGATACATTTGTGTATGTTCAACACCCACAAAGCCCATCTGCACTTTATATTGCAGCTCTGACGAGCCGACCTTGGTTGCCATTTCTGGGAGATAAGGCATAATCTGCGGAAGTCAACAGTTTGAACCACGCCAGTATGCTGAAACCCTCGGCCACGATGATTTGGGACTTCGTGCTAGCAAAACCATCGACGGCTTCCGAACAGTTATGTATCTACCCAATTTCACTCACAAGGATTGTGTGAATTCGGGGTTTGGTTTTCAGGCACTTTCCAAAGATGCCGAACGCTAGAATCACCTCCCCAGGCTGATAATGAATCGTTCATGAATCGAGATTGGATGACGGATCTCATGGTCGGAAAACGAACGTTTTAACCACTTACCAAAAAAGCAACATTCGGATTATCTTTTGATATTTCTTATAATATTTAATTAAAACACACAGAGAGAGAGAGAGAGAGAGAGAGCAGGCAGCAGAATTGATGTATTAAACCTTTGTATCATTTCCAGTTCAAAATTAACTATGGAAGAAGTAACTGTCAACCAGGCAATATAGTAACGGTATGGTTTAGTGTGGTTTTTTTAACGGTTTATCAACCCATTTTGTCATTTAATGCCGAAATTTAATTTTCTTTTGAGCGTTAGTAATTTCTTTTAGGACAAAAATATCGCTGATTTTTTCCTTTAAAAAAATGTAATGTTGGTAAATTTTTTTGTTGCAAAAATATGTTGCTGACAATTTTTTTTTTTTTTTCGTTACAAAAATGTAATGCTGGCAATTTTTTTGGTCCCTACAGAAATGTATTGTTGGTAACTTTTATTCCTATGAAAATGTATTGCTGGCATTTTTACTATAAAAATCATTATACTTTCATAGTGTTTTGACCCCAGTTTGGGGTTAACTATTTGCCATAGCCGAAACTCTAACAGGTGTTACCAACCTGGGTTAGGTTGGACCCGGGAACAACAGCAATTAAGACGTGGTTGCACACTCCTCAAAACCTGCCAATCAGTTTCCTTGCTGACGGATGCAGCTTATCGTCAGGACGGACGAGATAGTAAAGCAAAAGCCGGAAGAAAGAACTATCAATTAAAAAAAAAAACAGAATATATGGTTGCCAGCAAAAGGAACAGCTGAAGATGCGAGCTGCAAATTGGCGATGTCAAATTTAGACACATTAGACTTAGTTTTCTAATGTGGATTCAAAATGGTCTTCCTTCGAATGAAATCATCGGATTAGCATCATTTTCTATTAACAGAAAATGTACAAAAAATTATACGAAGGATATGAAAAACAGATTGTAAATATTAGTAATGATTAATCATAAGCATGGATTATGCTTAGAAAACGTGAAAGCGAAAAGTGAATGCCTGTCACTAAGGTGAATACAAATTGCATTAAATTAACACAAGGAAGAACCCAGAAATGCCACAAATGTCATCTTTATTAGTTGCCATTTTTGGCAACTAATATAAAATGAAAAGCATCAAGCAAATACAGAAATTTAAATAACTTGAAAGTGTTTTTACAGACAATAGAAAATTTGACACAGAAATCCGAAGGCGCGTTTGAATAGGACGTTTTCCAAAAGTTAAGCAAAGTATGAAAAAAAAATAGGAACATTTCGTTAGAAACAAAAAAAAACAGTGTTGAACTATGTAATATTATTTATTCCATATGGCAGTGAATATTTAATTTTCAAAAAGAAACTAATGCCAGAAGCCAGTAGAATCGATATATTTAAACCTTATTTCATTTCCAGTTAACAATGTCGACAGTGAACTGTATAGAAATTCAGAAAAAAATGTAGAGAAAGGTCATTTTAATGCTGTAAGCATGAATGATATTTGAACATACAACCAGATACCACCGTCAGGCATTGATTGGCTCGTCAGTTTCCCCCGTACGATGGTTTCGATTCCTGTTTGCGGCGGTGTACGCAAGAGCTAGGGAAGACCAGGTGTGTGTTCACAAGGGAACGGAAAGTGAAATATTGTCACCACGATGAATGAAATTATCAATCCCTTTTCCAATATATTGGGCTCTTTATTCATGCAATCACATTCTGACGGCTAGCTGACACTTGGGATATGTTCATTGTTACTTCTCTCTTTCCTCACGACAAGTTAATAAACCAGATCTTCTCTTCGGCCAATGAGAATTCAGTCTGCATCCGACTCTACATTTCTCTTATTCTATTTCTATCGAGTCTCCGACATGTCTGTGAATCTATCTCCCCACCGACGTATACTTAAGGCACATCTAGTTACAACGGACAGCTTCTGACTGCACATTCTAGAATGCATATTGACTATGTAGGCCCACCTTCCCTACCTTCCGTCCGAGTGGCATATGATCCCAAAATTTTATTATGTCTTTCTTTTTCACTACTTGTAGACAGCGGGTGGCTACTTTGAAGCTATTATACATAACTAAAGTTCTTTTACATGAGTAAAGTCCATAGCCTGATTATATAAAAAAAAAAAGATTTTCATTTATTTTTTTCAACGTGATCTCTTTTATTTTCCTTTCAGACCTATCAAGTTCATTAACATGGCAGGTTTCAATCTGACATGGGAAATGAAAACGCAAGCAGTACTCTTAGCACGAGCCGCCAATCACAGTGACTTGTAGAAAGCGAACTTCTTGAAAGTGACCAGATGAACGGGTGGAGGAATTTGTGCCTAATCACCGCTTACATCAAGGTGTTAACTATGGCCAAGCCTTGGATTAAGAGAGTGTTTGTGTGTGTCCATTCATTTGCAAGTGACCCTCGAGTCGCTGTCTGGGAATTTTCATGATCATATCACCTCTTAACATGCGGTCACGTAGTTGTCTCGATTTGAATCTCTGAACTATTACGTCTCGAACGTCATCGAGAGAGGGAACAGCCATTACCCCAAAACAACAAGAACTTTATTAAAGCCGCAATCGTTGATGTGATGACCAACTCGAACGAGAAAAATTTGATTCGGACAGCATCAGAAGACAGAGATATTAGTAAATACACATATTTAACATTTTTCACACATTATTTTAGATATATTATTAGTGGTATAAAATTTAATTAATGCAATAAAAACAGACGTTTTTTTAATCATTTCACACCAAACAAGACGATAACGCCACTAGGACGCAAGGAGTTACTGGGAGGGAAAGAGGATTAGAAGTCTTTAGTGAGGAGAAAGGACAATAAAAGAACAGATTCAGAAAGACAGATGTCGATTGGCGTTGCATTTAAAATTCCGAAGATTGTAAATGGCAGGGAAGCAAGAAATCGGAAGATAGTTCCACAGTTCATCTTGCTAGCTCAACAGTAAAACGGTGAGACCTAGTTGCCAATCTAGTAGCACGCTTAAATTCACGAAATCTAGGAGCCACGCCACGTCCGTCAGGAAATGACTGTATTTGAGACGCCAGTTCAGGATCGATTACATCACAGAACCTTCCTGGAAATTTGTCAAGAATCTCAAAAGATATAGTAAGAACAGCAAACCAGATATGGCAGCAGTATTCAATGCACGGAAGAATGCTAGATTTATAAATGAGCAAGATCGATTCTGACGAGAAAAAATGCCTGGCTCGGCACAGTGAACCAATTATCCTAGCAGTAGACCTATCAATTGATTCAATATAATCACTCCACCTCATGTCAGTGGAGAAAAATCAGCTCAATAAGACGTCAAGAATTGCTCTTTTGAAGGTTTGCATCAGTCATGCAGATTACAGGCAGAAAAGTTTATTTTGGAGACGTTAAAACTTAGAAGCCATTTCTTGCCCCAGTTAACAACCGATTTATTAATATTTTTAGACGCCCACATGCGACACTGCAGACGCCTTTGTTGTAACGGTTATTGGTGTAAATTAGGCGTGTCGAGTTTGATTCTCGCTCGATTTTGTTTCATTCACTTAGCGCTAATGCTTTTGGAAGAAGAAATCTTTCTCCAGCAATGTGTTAAATAGCAGGGCTGGGTGGGACCTCTTGCCTTGTGCCTGAAACTAGTCTCGGAGAAAGAAAACTCTGAATTCAAAACCAGCCTCAAGAGCGCTGAGCTCCATCAGGCTAGATTGTTCTAGACACAACACTAAACACACTGGCGTCTTGTCAACGTTAATGGCTTACGGGGCACACTTAAGTTGAAGAATGACACATTTAGCGCACAGATGCTCTGACTCCAGATACAACTGATGAGCCATATTTAAATCATTTGATTATTTAAACTGGTACTATGCTAGTAGACATAAAATGAGTACCATCGTCTACACCCCTCTACATATGCCCAAAGAAATCTGTAGTCAAAAATTGACAAAATCGACTATCAAACATATCGTTTCACATGAACTCTGAAAGGACATTAATTAAAGCTTTTCGATTTCTATTTAGGGATTTAACTTTCTATTACGCTTACCCTGATATGCCTTCAGCGCCGTTAATGTAAAATTCATATTCAGGGATTTCACCTTCAATTGCACTTACCTCAACATGCCATGATTCATTGATTACGCCTGGTATTATATAAATCACTTTGTGCTCAGTATCTTTTCATGCTGAAAATTTTATTTGTTTAACAAAACAGTGAAATGGGAATATATTTCAGAAGAAAAAGATTAGCAGAAGAACACCAAAGATGGTGAAGGCAAAGACTATTTCAAGACCACGTTGAAGCAAAACAATCAGATAACAATCAAAGGTATCTGAGTGCTACCTATGAAATGCTTGAACAAATAAGATTGCAGTCAAAGAAACGTAGAATAAAGGGGCTGATTAATTAAGTGTTTCATATTGTCCTGGAACTTATTTTGTTTAAAGGCAAAAAACTATTTTATTTATATTTTATTAAACCAACTAAGGGAAGTAATCACCCATAGATTTACTAACTTATGTTTATTTACCTCCCTTCCCACTAGATATGGGACAGGAAATATATAAAAAATACACAGGAATTATATAGATAAATACTTATTGATAATTATTATATGGTTTGATTATTGTATAAATTTATATTCGCTCGTATTTTCGAGCCGATACTGAAAAACTCTCTGGTGTGTAGTCATTTGGCTAGATTTCGGAAAGTGTGTCGGGCCAAGGACTTGCCAAGGACCCCTGCTTATTTTCTGTATTCATGTTGTTATTGGCTCTCAATGAATTCGTTATTTGTACCTTATTCTTCATATTTTGTGTAAATACTTTGTCATCAGAGTCTATTTTGTTGCCGACGTCTTACTCCTCTTTCCGCTACTCCTTCCACCCTTTCTCCCTATTCCATTTTCCTCCTCTATT
This sequence comes from Acanthosepion pharaonis, assembly GCA_903632075.3. Lineage (NCBI taxonomy): Eukaryota > Metazoa > Mollusca > Cephalopoda > Sepiida > Sepiidae > Acanthosepion > Acanthosepion pharaonis. The sequence continues at coordinate 39,479 of CAHIKZ030001635.1, read as the reverse complement.
ATTTCCTTCCTTTTCCTCAACTCTCTCTCTCTCTCTTTCTCTTTCTCTCTCTTTCCTCTCTTCTCTTCTCCACACGCATTTGCACTTTCCAGCTAAATTGCTGACTGCTGCTGTAATTAAGATGTGAAAATCTCTGAGCCATCTTTCATTTGGTCAATCAATAATAATTGTCTATACCCTTCAAGTCTGACATTATTGTTTGAAGAAAGTGTCTACGGATAAACGATTAATGCATGCATGTACAAAGACTAACATAGAGTTTTACACACGCACAAATAGATAATCTAACACACACACACAAATAGTCTAACGTATCGATTCAAATCCATACAAATATATATATATGACCTCCGTAGATAGATAGATAGATAGATAGATAGATATGAACAGACTGAAAGAGAGAAATTTAAATTTAGTTTAGTTTGACTGTAATACCAAGAGAGGGACGAATTCTTCATTGTAGCAATTTGTTTGTGTGTCCAACTTGCTAGCCTTTGCTTTACAACAGAAACCAACTCTCTCTTACCTTCCCTCCTCCTATCTTATCTTTACCCGATCTTACTAACACTCTTTTTCTCTCTCACACTCTCTCTATCTTTATATATATATATATATATAGAGAGAGAGAGAGAGAGAGAGCGAGAGAGAGAGAGCGAGAGAGAGGGAGAGAGACCGATAGATAGATACGAAGATATATATATATATCACTGTCTTCGTATTTCTCTCTCTCTCTCTCTCTCTCTCTCTCTCTATCTATCTATCTATCTATCTATCTCAGTATGAAACATATTTTACATGTAAATAATCCCAGATTATATTCATCCCCCTTCCGACCTCTTATTTCCCAAGGTCCTCCCCCAGTTTGAATTGTTATCTAGTAATTTTTCATATTATACTTATGATTTGTACATTTAATTGAAATGCATCCCTAATTTCTTCCCTAGCAAAATTTCCTCGTCCAGATTTTAATTCATTCTGATTTGTAAGCCAAGTGCATTCTGTTTGATGTAAACTTTACATTTAATAATTTTTATACTTTGAGTCATTGATGTAAACTTCACTGCAAAAAATTCCTTTAAATTATTCAATTAAAGCAAGTAAAAATAACAGTTTATAAACATCCACGGTGCTGCGGGGAGTTGGTGGGTGCTGAAGCCAACTTTTCTTTTTACTGGAACTGAGAACTACAGCTCAGCGCAGTAATACTTTTAGATTGCTAATTGTTTTCGAGCTGGACTGTAACATTTGTCTAAAATTATTAATGCTATTAATTTTCAAAATAAATCAGAAAACTTCAATCATTTTTTCCAATACATTAGCTTTTATATATGTTTTATATGCGGGAAAAGTTTTATAGATCTCATTCCAGAAAATAAGTACCAAAGAAAAAGAAAAATAAAAAACTGTGTATTTAAAATCAATGCAAAAAAAAAAAATTACAGTTGGATAATAAATCTAAAAGAAAAAACATATTTTAATATTTGATTTAGCCGTAATTTTAACATCTAATTTATCCGCCCCCTTTTAACATCTGATTTATCCGCCCCCTTTTAGCATCTGATTTAGCCGCCCCTTTTTAGTCTCTGATTCTTCCGCCCCTTTAGCATCTGATTTATCCGCCCCTTTTAGCATCTGATTTATCCGCCCCCTTTTAGCATCTGATTTAACTGACCCCTTTGTAGCATCTGATTCAGCCGCCCTCGTTAAACATTAGTCACCCCTTTTTAATATTCGGCGCCCACATTTAACACTAGCCAACCTCCTTTGAGCATCGTATTTAGCCCCCTTCTTTTAACATCTTATTTAACCGCCCCCTTTAACATCTAATTTAGCCGCCCCCTTTTAACGTCTGATTTAACTGCCCACATTTAACATCTGATTTAGACGACCAGTTTTAGCATCGTATTTAGTTACCCCATTTTACCTCTGATTTAGCCGACCCCCATTTAACATTTGATTTAGCCTCCGCTTTTTAACTTCGATTTAAAGCCCCCCACTCCACCCTTTTTAACATCTCTTTCAGTACCTCACAATCATTACCATCACACAATTTTTATTTTGTGACGTCCTGTTTGATAAATAGCGACATTTTTTTTTGTTCATCATTAACTCGTATCCAAAAATAATTAATCCAACAAAAACAGAGAAATGTTATGATTAAAATGAAATATCCGAATTATTCGTGTTAATATTCGCATATAATACGTACTTATTTGTCCAGATTTTTAAGCTTAATTGTCAGCGGTGCGAGTGGTGGTATGTACGACCTTTGAACACCCCAATCGTGGGGAAAGCCTGATTAGGAACCCGGGCAGTGTTTTGTGACCCTCCCTATCTTATCAACATTTGCTTTTTTCTACCAACATTTATATATATTACAAATTAAATTAAGCACAACTGACTATCATTAAAGAATGAAAAACTTTCGAGTATTTTGACGTCATTATGATGTCTTTTTTTCCCAAGTCCGTGAATTTGTTTTGCTCATGCTAAGTCTTGAAAAATCACAAAATAAAATTCACTTTTTTATCCATAATGTTGAATGCGTTAAAATGATTCAATCTTTTAACAAGAAAAATCTGAAATGACGCTAAAATTTGCCGCAAAACATTGTTGATTTATTTAAGATAAAATGACTAATTTGTATTTAGATATATTTTATTTATTTTCTATTTTCTATTGTTCAACTATATTGCATATGATCCATTATTGTACATAATTAGGTTAGAATAAAATTTGTATTTTATATGAATACTACCTTATGAAAATTGCGATGTAGTACAGAGGGGGCGTATCATATATGGGGTGTCGATATCATAGATTAGGGCGCAGTATCATAGATTCGGGGTCTTTATCATAGATCGGGGGACACGAGACCCCTTCACCGGCACTGGGTGCGGGAACTAAATATTAACGTCCTTCAAGCCACGTATTTCACTATATTCGGGTTGTGGTGGAGGTTAAGACCGAGAGTAATTTATATTTATCGTACAAACTAACTAATGTGTAATCACGAACCAAACGCTGATTTTTTTTTCCTTTAATTATTCACATCAATAAGTATATACACTCACGGGTTGGTGGTCAGCCATCTTTGATCTAAATTTCTCCAGTTAAAATGGTATCATTCCTGTTAAGGTCAATCATTAAATGCTAATTTTTTTAACTGAGTCTTTCACTAAAGTAGAGTCATTAAAGCAAAACATTGACTTTGTAATCTTTTGAGGTAGGATTTATTTAACTTTTAACAGCGAGGCAACCCGAAGAGATCTAGATGTCCTGCCGGGATTTATCATCGGTAGCCACAGTCTTAACTGCCTAAGATGACACCGTGTTGATGACAGATACAAGAGGAAAACTGCAGGTACTCTAACACAAGGCAAGTGAAAAGAAAGGGCTAAGCATCAGTTATCAAAATGTATGGTCATTAGCGAGATAGGTATCATTATCAAGCAAGTACAGAAACTTAACCAGCTGGGCAGCGTTTTAACAGATGACAAAAATGTGAGATAGAAATCCAGAGGCACACTGGAATAGCGGAAGATGTTTTCCAAAATCTAAGCAAAGCATTAAGAAACGTATCTTTGTTGCCGTATTCACGACGTTTCAGCCGTTGTACGCTCCGGCTTCTTCAGGCGATTGGAATTTCGAACTAGCACATGGCTCAGTTTGTTGGATCCAGTGACTTGACCCAAAAAGTTGTGAGTTCAATACCTGGCTCAGAGGTGAAAAAAAAACCCTGGAGAGTTGTATTAAAGGGAGATAACCGAAACATTCGGAAGAGTCATGGCACGTGGAGCTAGAACAATCTACCCCGGTGGACGAAATAAAGAGTTCAGTTCGAAATTCTAACTGTCCGAAGAAAGCCAGAGCGTACAACGGCCGAAACGTCGTGAATATTGCAACAAAGTTGAAGACAACAGTTCGGACAATGTAAATAGTGTTAATAATTACAGTACCTCATCTCAGAAATATAGACAGATATTAAGAAACAAAGAAAAGATTGCAGTATCAATGAATGCTTGACAATAACCTCACTGATGAACAGGAGACCTGAGGCAACAGAGATGAAGGTCTACAGAAGGATGCTGAGAATACCATGGTCGGAGCATGTAAGCGAAGAGGAAGTTTGAAGAAAAAAGGACACGTATCTTTCGAACCAGAAAGAGCCTGTTGAAAGAGACACATGAAAGAGGGCTTGGAGAATTTGACACACCATGACATATTGAAGGCAAGTGGGACAGTGAGAAACATCGAGCAACCTACCTAACGAGCTTGGGTAAATAAATGTCAGAACAGGGAAGTGGGGAGATAGTAAAAAGCCAAACATTGCTAAGAGTTACGAAGGATAGAAAGTTGTGGAGAGCTATGATCCCCTACGTCCTGAAGGTGCACGGTAAATATAAGAAGAAACTTTGTGAAACACGGCAAATATTCACTTGGGCTGACGTCTAGTAACACGCCTGCTTCTTATACCTTTCCTCATTCTTTTAAGAGAGTTATATGGAAATACGAAAAAGAACTGGTGGCATTTGATCGGTAGCTGATAGCAGAACAAATTAATGGCTCGGAAATTGGTACAAATTAGATTTTGTATTTAATTCACCTCGTCAGTATTGATGGAAATAAGTCGTAATCAGAACAAATTAATTCTGGTTTAGTTGACGCAATAAAAACATAGCTTCTAGACCCAAACACCTCACCAGTGTTTTGCAATTCCAACACGCTAACCACTGAGCTACTATAATTATCTCTGTCTCAGACACATGCGCACATCAATCCACACACAAGCACGCACACACATACACACACACATCTATGCATATATCTACACATACTTATGCATACATACTTATCCACACATTTTTTTTCATCCATACACAAGTTCATTCATGCACATACACAGTACACACCCAATCCATGAACACGCACAGACACACACAATACCTTCATACACACATTCACACACAAGTCCATTTACATATACACCCATATACATGCATATTCCTTCATCCGCAAACGCACACATACACATAGACTCCATCTATGTACACAAATACATACACAGTACCTCCACACACACTTTCACACATACGCACATATATACCCATTCATAAATGACTTTGAGCAAATGAAACATAAGAGTCTTGACAAAGACCATCTTTCTTTGAACATTGTCGATTGGCGCTACATAATCTCAAACAAAGAACTGTACCAAATAACAGAAACCACACTACTTGAGGAATATCGGCAGCATCAACAATTAAAATGGATATCCCATGTAACCCGAAGAAAAAATAGCGTCATAATCAAAATGTGGACATTCCACACTACTCCAAACAAAAGGTTAGGAAGGAAACAGCCATCAATACTGGAAAGAGTGATAACAGCTATTGGAATTGAGAAACCTATTTTCAGGAAAAATTGTTTTAAGAACAAGATTTTATAGATTTCAACCGACAGAATTACTGGCTGTTCGGTCATGATGAATGCCAAATGTTGCCTTACCATCACCATATACAACCCATTTGCATGTACATGCAAAATACTGACCTTGTAAAATGTCGTCAGGGTCACATTAATTTCATTTTTTAACGACTTTAAAACTTACAAAAAAGAATCGTCAAAGACTACTGCGCATACATAGTTGCAGCTTAGAAACAGATCTCAGTATAATTCATATCTTTTGTTAAATTACAGAGAAATATATTTCTTATTGACCAATGGGAATAATTGCTTATTCATTATTAGATCATGACTTAGCTATAAAATAACGAGCAAAGAAATAGCAGTTTACAAAGCGATTATTTAAAAAAAAAAAGTTATATTAAACATAATTATTCTTGTTTTTCAAGAATTTCATCCAAGAAAGAATTATTTTTGAAAAATTCCTCTTCTGCTTAACCGTTTTTTCTTTTCAAGATATTATTACTTTTGTTCTTATTTTGATTCTTATATTTGTTCTTAATTTAATTCTAATTCTTACTGCAATTTTTTACTTTTATTCTTACTTTTGTATTGAATTTAATTTAATTCTTACCTTAATTGTTGCTTTTACTTATAATTTATTTTAATTCTTACTATTTATTCTTTATGCAGTTCTTACTTTTATTCTTACAGTAATTCTTACTTTTTATTCTTTTATCCTTTATGTAATTCTTACTTTTATTGTTATTTTATTCATACAGTCATTCTTAATTTTATTCTTTTATCTTTTATGTAATTTTTACTTTTATTCTTACAATAATTCTTACTTTATTCTTACTTTTATTCTTTAAATATTTTTACTTTTATTCTAACTGTAATTCTTACTTTTATTCTTTAGGTATTTCACATTTTGATTCTTACCAGTAGCGTGTAGAAGTGGCTGCAGAGGGTGTGTCGACGCCGGATATTCATATTGGGAAAGTATCCAATGAAAGAGTGAAATAAATTTTAATTTTTGAAATTTGAAATAAAGGGATTATTTCATGTTTCATCTGTTTTTACATATTTAAAAGGTCCCTACACTCCTACTTGAGTCTTAGGAGCATACAATCAAGGTGTTTGCTCCGGTCATTACTAAACTTCACCAAACTTCTGCATACCACTGATTTTTATTGTAATTTTTACATTTGTACTTATTTTTATTTATGATTTAATTAAATTCTTACTCTTATTGACACGTTTAATCGTAATGTAATTCTTACTTTTATTCTTACATTTATTTAAATTTTAATTTAATTCTTACTATTATTCTTACTGAAATTCATAATGTAATTCTTATTGAAATTCTTACTTATTTCTTACTTTTATCTATAATTTAATTCTTACTATTATTCTTACTGAAATTCTTAATGTAATTCCTACTTTTATTCTAACTTTTATTTATAATTTAGTTTAATTCTTACTGTTATTCTTAATGTAATTCTTACTGTAATTCTTACTTTTACTTTTATTTTAATTTAAATCCTAGTATTATCCTTACTGAAATCCTTCATGTAATACTTACTTTAATCCTTACTTTTTTTCTTACTTTCATTTATAATTTAATTTAATCTTATTATTACTCTTACTTAAATTCTTAATGTAATTCTTACAGAAATTCTTATTTTTATTAATATTTTAATTTAGTTCTTGCTATAATTCTAACTGAATTTCCTAATGTAATTCTTACTGTAATTTTTTTTATTTATAATTTAATTTTTATTCTTACTATTGTTCTTACTGAAATTCTTAATGTTATTCTTACTGCAATTCTTACTTTTATTTGTAATTTAATTTAATTCTTACTATTATTCTTACTGCATTCTTAATGTAATTCTTACTTTTATTCTTACTTTTGTTCATGATTTAATTTAATTCTTACTATTATCCTTACTGAAATTTTAATGTGATTCTTACTTTTATTTATAATTTAATTTAATTCTTGTTTTTATTCTTAGTTTAATTCCCTATGATAAAAGTAATATAATGTTCACCGTGTCGATATATTACAACATAAATAAAAGTTTTCTACTGTTTTTCCTGTATTTATTTTAACAGACTGTCACAAATGAAGTATTTTCATTCTACATAATGGATACGTAAGGTTATCTGCGAGTTTAGTGAATGTATTTTACAGTAATGTATTAAGGCCTGTCTGCTATATTCATTTTCATAGAGAAAGCTCTCCTACAAGAATAAGGAAAGCCTAACGCGCACCGCAAATATGAAAAGCTATGTTAATATGGGAATTAAATGAATGGTTTGAGAAAGTGATTGGGCAACTCTTATGATCTGAGTAAACAAAAGCGTAATCTTTTAAATAGAACAATAACGTTTATGAAATCTAGTTCTGAATAGCGATTAAGATTAAACTGAATTGATGTCGATCTTTGGAGACAGATTTGAAACAACGGACCAGTCGAATAATCTGAGCACTGAGCTATCAGACAGGGACAGTGTGTGAGATTTCATTCGTATCCAACTGCGTCGGAATGAGTGAGCAAAATGCCGTTTTATTGTGCAGATGTGCTTGTGTGTCTGTCGACCGAATGTATGAATTGTCGGTGAGGTTTATTGATAGATTTTTTGGATTCGGAAGCAAGGGATGAGGTCGAAGAGACATTGGAAGAACCCGGGTGATACACTCAGTCAGATGCAGACACATGCAAGATGAAGAAAGAGTGGGAACGGGAAGAGGGGTTTGAGTACTAAATCAGCAGGATGGATGTGTTAGAGGGGTGGGTGTCGATTCCGCGGAGTTTCGAAATTCTTGGCGTGTTTCTGTCTATACTGGCAGACAGACAAAAAAAAAGAAAAAATTAAAAGACAATAGAAGCAGATAGATAGATAGATAGATAGATAGATAGATAGATAGATATAGATAGATACATAGATAGATAAAGAATAGTAAAAGACATAGATAGATAGATAGATAGATAGATAGATAGATAGATAGATAAAGATAGATAGATAGATAAAGAATAGTAAAAGACATAGATAGATAGATAGATAGATATGAATGAATAGACGAGCATGGATATATATGTTTGTGTGTGTGCACACGTGCGTAAACGAAAGCGAAACACTGAAATATATATGATTATTTACGCACGCACAAACACGCACACTCGTATGGACATAAACTCTCGCACACACACATACACATACAAACACACACAGATAGAAACAAAGCAGACCAATATATATATATATGTGTGTCTGTGTCCTTGTGTGTAAATACTTTCAGTGAGAGTATATCTATAAAATGAATAAAGACAAAAAGCCTAAGTTTTCCTTTTGTCTTGATTCTTATATATATATATATATATATATATATATATATATGTATGTATGAAGAGATAGATTGAGACTAATATGAAGAGACAGACAACAGAAATATGAAAAGGATAAATCAGTGTATGGATGAAAGGCGGTGGCGATAGCAATAAGGTATAGACAATGAAAAAAATTTAAAAAATTAAAAACATGTAAATAAATAAAATAAATATGGAAGTTTTGCCCGAAAACAATTTTTTGGCGGGCTTTTCTCGTAAATAACTGAATCATACATCTTTTTGAAATGAGTTCGCCATGAATGTAGCCACGTATAACGTTGGTGGCATCTAGCAAATAAATGATTGTAGAGAGACGCACATACCGAGGTACATACATACATGATGAGATTGGGTGAGTCAAACACACGATTAAATCATGCATGCATACATAAATGTGTGTGCACGCGGGTATGTACTATGACGCCGGCAATTGTGAAATGCTTGGTAAGTTTTCGCTTGTAGAGAGAGCTCGATCTTCTCACACACACACACACACACACACACACACACACACATATATATATATATATATATATATATATATATATATATATATATAAAAATGGGTAAATATACGAAAATACATATATATATATTCTATAGTGTAATAAAAAACAGTGCTCATTAATTAACAGTGCTAATTAATGTATATTAAGAAATGTACGTTTATTTCTTAATATTTATATATTTTTTTATATATCCAGAAAGAATAGGATTATGGAAATTGTATGACAAAGTGGAAAAACACTATTTACATTATTCGGACTATTGTCCTCGTCTTTGTCGCCATGTTTATCGCAACGTTTTGGCCGTTGTACGCTCCGGCCTTTTTCATGTGGTTGGAATGTCGAACTGAAGGGTTCAGTTCGAAATTCCAACCACCTGATAATAGTACGAATGTAAATAGTGTACATAATACCTCATCTCAGAAATATAGAGAAATACCAAAGTGGAAAAAGTTTACTTGTGACGTGTTTCGTCCTTCGGGACTTCCCCGGACTATATTTGATATGATGATAGGACTACACATGCGCACGACAGAAGGATGCTGGGAATTTTAGATTTTTTTTTTTTTATCAGCCCAATTCATTTAGAGTCTTTTTCTTTTATTTCCCAACAGTCTTGTAATTGAAAAAAATGCTAGAAATTCATAGGACCCACGGCCGTACCAACATAACAAATTTAGTCAGATGAAGTCCTGAAAGACAAAACGCGTCACAAGTAAACTTTTTCCATTTTGGCATACAATTTGCCCATATATATATATATATATATATATATATATATATATATATATATATATATATATATATAATTCATTAGAAAATTATAACATAAACATATTATGAAATCTACAATTTCGAATAAATTATAATTGCTCTATATTGAGCACTCTTTTAAGAATGGTATTTTTGGTTATTGGAGTTTATTCCGTATGCACCAATCCTATACTTGGATATATATATATATATATATATATATATATATATATATATATATATATATATATATATATATATATATATGGGCAAATTGTATAACAAAGTGTAAAAAGTTTATATATATATATATATATATATATATATATATATATATATATAAAGACTAAAAAAACTTATCTTAGCCGACACATTTCGTCCTCTGATGGATTTTGTCATGGTAAATGTAAGGATTTTATTTCGCAACAAGTACTTATAAACGAAAGTAAAACTGCCGTTGGTTTTTCAAAATGTTTAAGAACGGTCATAAATATTCATCAGTGAAGCTGAAAAGTTAAGATAAATTATGGGGGGGTGATGCTATTTGTCCCTGGATCATTGTCCCTTACTCATTTGGGTTCTGTGTAAGCCTTCAATTTAGTTATATCTCAAAAAAATCGAAATTGTTATTATTACGTCAAAGTAAGATTACCGATTAAGCGTGGGATATGTGTATATTTTTCCGCGCGCTCACTCAAACGAATTGTGATATCAAGTGACAGTAAGTCTGCACGATATCCAAAAACTCTCTTCAATATTCGAGCTAACTTTCCGTTAAGCTTTTCGGGTTTTTACATAATTTTTTTTCAGTCCTTCACCCTTAAGCCCATATATTTATCCAGATTTTTGCTTTTGTCATTATTATTATTATTATTATTATTATTATTATTATTATTAACTATACTTAGAGAAGAGCTCGATTTAAGAAAAGAAAATACATAGAGTTTAATAATATTTAACAATGTTCCGATAGTATATCTGTCTGTATAGCTGTATTAAAGTTACAGCAACCGCCGTCTGTCGAACTCTCTGCATTAGCAGAGAGGAACCCGGACGAAGCTTTGCCGAAGGGAAAGGTTTCGTTCGGGGAGGTTATGACAGCTCTCGAACCTGTCTAGGCGAGTCGAAGGCTATATTTTTGGCCGGGCCTACGGGCTCGGGTGACCACGTAAAACTCGGCCTTGTGCCACATGCGACCCCACGTGGGGGGACAGCTAAATATTATAGTATATCTGTCTGCTTCAAGTTAGATTAAAAATTATTATTATTATTATTATTTTATTTTCTTTGATTTCTGGCGTTTACACATTTCTCTCCGGGTCCCGCCCAGGGACCTAAAGTTAGAAATGGCATCATGACACTTTCCACTGACAAAAAAAATAAATAAATAAATAAAATTACATAGATAAAGCCCTTCGTAAAGTGTGGGCTGTACTTGTCAGAACAATTTTTTGTATCTCCTTGAGGCATGGACTTCCAGGAATCCCTTCAATTAGTCTACTGCAATCTTTTCCAACAAGTCCTAGGGCTCCAACTACAACAGGGATTGTTGATGTTCCCATATGCCACATTTTCGAGATTTCTATTTCAAGGTCCTTGTATATTGACAGCTTTTTTGAATATCTTCAAAGATACATTGCAGTCAGCAGGGACTGCCATATCAATAAGGAGGCACCGTTTTTGTTTGTGGTCTTTAATAACAATATCTGGCCGGTTGGCCTTGATTGTTCTGTCAGTGTGTATTGTGTAGTCCCATAGAATTGTAACAGGTCCTATCTCCGTAACCGGGTCTGGGTGGTGTTCATACCAGTTTCTTTCAGTTTCCTTCCCGTAGAAGTTGCAGATTTTCCAGTGTAGATATTGGCCCACTCTGTCATGTCGGGTTTTATATTCAGTGGGTGCCAACATCGTGCAACCTGATACAAGATGATCAATCGTTTCTGGATATTTATCACAGAATCTGAATTTTGGGCTGACACAATATTTTAGTATATGTGCTTGATAATTCCTAGTTAGCAAGCATTGGTCCTGCGCTGCAAGGATAAAACCTTCAGTTTCCGCTTTCAACCCTGCACTACGTAGCCACTGATAGGTACGGGTTTTTATTATTATTATTATTATTATTATTATTATTATTATTATTATTATTTCCTTGGATTTCTGTTGTATAAACATTTCTTTCCTAGTCCTGACCAGTGACCTAACGTCAGAAATGCATTCATGATATCTTCCACTGATCATTTTTTGTAAAAAAAAAGATCACACACATTTTACATAGATAAAATTCTTCGTAATATGTGAGCTGTACTTGTAGGAACATTTTTTTTCTTTTTTCTTTAAGGCATGGGCTACAAGGAATCCCTTCAATAAGTCTATCAGAATCTTTTACAATCAATCCGAGGGCTCCAACTGCAACTAGAATTGTTGATGTCTTCATGTGCCACATTTTTTAGAATACCACTTCAGGATCTTTATATTTTGATAGTTTTTTGAAGGTCTTCAAAAATACATTACAATCTGCAGGGACTGCCATGTCAATAAGAAAGCACATTATGTTTCTGTGGTCTTTGAACAAAACGTCCGGGCGATTAACTTTGATTGTTCTCCCTGTGTGTTTTGTAAAGTCCCCTATCTCTGTAATCTCTGTAGCTGAGTTTGGGTGCTGTTCTTACCAGTTTCTTGCAGTTTCTTTCCCGTAAAAAGTGCATATTTTCCAGTGCAGATATTGGCCCACTCTATCATGCTGAGTTTTATATTATTATTATTATTATTATTATTATTATTATTATTATTATTATTGCATTTTTCCTGTCAACACCAGATGCCTGGTAGTGATCACAGAGGATCAAGTGAGAGCAAGTCTTCTCACATTTCCAGCACCTTTCCCAGTATCTTCGTCCACCTCTTCAACGCTGTGGTTTGTACATCTTCATCCTACTTCGGATTTTATTTTTTTAGCTCATCTAATTTCAATTCTAGTGTTTTCTTGGTTCAGTTCCAAGTGCACCTATTACTACAAACACGAATTTGACTTTTATATTCCATATCTTTCCCAACTCCCTGGAAAGGTCCTAACATTTTTCAAATTTCTCATTCTGTGGTCTACCGAGAGGGCCGCATCCTTTGGACAATTATCGGAACTGGCCATCTTACTGAAATTGGGGGGGGTCAATCTCGATATTAAAGTATTTTTTTTTTTATTTTTGTTTCCCAGTATACTCTCTGGTTCTGTGGTACCACCATTATTATTATTATTATTATTATTGTGGTATCATCTTGCCAGAGTAATTTTAAGTGCCTAATTACCAAGTTCCCTCTGGAGTCTGTGAGTAAAAAGACCAATGTAGGAGAGTTATCTGTACATACTTGGGACGTTTTGTTTAGATAGAGTGGGTTTTGCGGATTCCTCATAAAGTAATCTTTTGTAGCTCTGAGATGTTGATGTGTCCAGGAATTTTATTCACATGATTTTCGGTTCCCTTCTTTATTATACCTAGCACCCCTATCAGAACAGGGATAAACGTAGTTTTAAGTTTACACATTTTCCTTACTTCGATTTGAAGGTCTTTTTAATTTGTCAGTTTTTGAAATTCTTTTTTTAGAAACAATGGAATCTTCTGGCCAAATCATATCAATTAGTTGTCAGGTTCCTCTTCTGAAAGTTTCTATGACTATGTCTGGTCTATTTGCATCATTTTTTCCGTCAGTAAAGATTGGCAAATCCCACGGTATAGTCAATCCATTTGTGACATCATTCAAATGGTGTCTGTATCATGTATTCGGAACTTCAATACTGTGGTTCGAACAGACGCATCAATGAATATATGGTCCTTGCACAATATATGTCCTTAAACAATATTAGAATAAGTACTGACTACTGTTACTTGTAATATTGCTGTTATTTGCTCATTTCACACCCACACCCACACACACATATATATATATATTAATTAAAGCGTAACTTTTCTCATGTTGTTTTCTTTGAAAACGACTGTAGTTTCTTTTTTCTGTGATGTTTTATATTATTGCTCTCGTTTTATTCTTCCGTAATTATTATTAGTCGTAGTAGTATTAGTAGTAGTACAAGTAATAGTGTCTGTGGTATCATCTTCCCATGGAGTAATTTAAAATGCTTAATTACGTTGTCCCCTTCGGTGTCTATGAGTAAATAGGACAGTGTCGAAGAGTTATCTATGGACATACGGAACGTTTCGTTTAGATAAGAGAGGGTCTTGAAGATGATCTGTGCAAGTTCTTCACAAAGTAATCTTTTGTGTCCCTGAGATGTTGATGCGTCCAGGAATTTCCCTCACTTGATTTTCAGTATCCTTCTTTATTATACCCAACACCCCCATCAGAACAGGGATAAACGTAGTTTTAAGTTTCCACATTTTTGTTACATCGATCTTATAATTCCTTCTTTTGCGCAGTTTTTCGTTTCCAACTGACGACCATGAATCATGGGTTTTCTCCATCAAGTTATACATCCTCAGACAGAGAGCACCTTTCACAGAATGTTTGCAGTGCCTAGCAATACTGTTTTCTGAAGAGATAGGATACTAAGCTTTATTCCGATTTTCTTAATGTATGACTAACTTCGGTGATGTTAGGCCACAACGCTCCAATGACAACATACAATCGTGATCTGAACAACCCACATTCTGCGGAGGTCGGTGTATTTCTTAAACTTGTCAATTTCTCTGACCTTCATTCATACGTATGTATCCTACCGTGGCGCAACTAGAGAACGAAGTGGTTGGCCATGACGTGGCTTATTCAGCAAAAAGTAAACCCAACTAGGACTGGCGTTTTCCCGTTGTGGAGAAAACATGTGTGAATGTACTTATTTAATACGTACACATTTACATCACGTAGATATACATAAATTGACATAAACATTTATTCATTTCTCGGTGTATTTTTAGTACAAGCCTTATGGCCATATCATGTTGAGACACCTACCGAAGTTAAGCAATGTTGAGCCTGGTCAGTACCGCTTGGTAAATACCAGGGTCTGTAAGCTTGGATTTGCGTTTCGTGGAATTGGTTAATCGGAGAGCCGAGATTCAATTCCCGTTGCCTTCGTTATATTCACTTACGCGCAAATACTTTTGGGAAAGGTATAAATCCACCTCTACTCCCCAGCTATGGGTTAATTAGTAAGACTTGTATCACTAAACCATTATTATTTTAAAAAGAATTCTTACAATTTAAAAATATTTTCTGGCTTTAAATAACCAGCAAAGGTTGACGAACCGGTGAAAAACATATCTGCAAATGAAGATAATTAAAACCTGTATATAAATAACAATTATATGTACTGACAACAACAAAGAAAATATAACCTACAATATACACAATAAAATTATTGTTACTGTTTGATGTTTGATACAATCATTCAACAAGTCTTTCATCTGGGATACAAATATCGGAAACCCAATATATTCATCATGACACCCAGACTGATAAGCGTATACCAAACACCGTAACCAAATGTGCGCGATATGGTGCCAGATTTTGATAAAATCAGCGCATAACATTGCAGGTGGGGCCCAATAAGAAATACTTTCAGATCGGGTAACCTAGTCCGCTTAGAAATCGCTCTCAGAATGCGTGTGTTTCCAAGGAGCTAGATGTAACAGCAAGACGCCTTGGCTGCCTCATCTTTCTAACTTCAAATGAACAACCCTCCAAAAACCCGACGATTTTCTCCCCCACTAACCCTCCTCATGAATGAAGATGGTCAGTGCATCGGCCCTTGGTTGATCTGGTTAATATCAAACTGAAAAGAAAGTATGTGGTACTAAACGGGATACTTGCTGTAGAGCATCTTAATTCAGCAGGACAAAACATGTACAGATTAAGATCAGAAACCACGAGTTTAGGTCATTTATTGTTATTACTGGGGTACCCATGACGTCAAAAATGATAGCAATTGTTAGAAAGTTTTAGTAGTAAAATACAATGAAACAAAAGTCTTGAAACAATCTATTGCGATTCACTAAAGCGGAGATAAAGAATTCACAATTAAAATAGAGGCCAATGAACCGTTTGATTAATCCATTCCCTTTTAAATTTTTTAGACGTTCAGTGGTATTTATAATTCAGTGATTACTCCTGGTATTATATAAATCGCTTATAGCTCAATAACTTTTCATATTAAGAATTTTATAAGTCTAACAGACAAATGGAAATATCTCTCGGAAGAAAAAGATTAGCAACAGAACAAAGACGACGAGAAAAAAAGCTTATTACAAGTCTAAGTTTAAACAAGATGATTACTTAATAGACAAAGGTATCTAGGTTCCTCACATGAAAGGCTAGAACAAATAAGACTGTAATCTGAAAAACGTAGGAATAGAGGAACTGATTAATTAAACGGTTCATTTAGCTCGGGAATTGATTTTGTCTAAATGCAGATAAATATTTTATTTCTATAGATTATTAAAACAACTAAGTGAAGTAATCTCTCATAGATTTACTAACTTAAGTTGATTTCTCTCCTTTCCCACTACAGATGTGACAGGAAATATAAATAAATACAAAGGAAATACATAAATAAATACAAAATAATGATAATGATAATAATAATAATTATTATTATTATTATTATTATTCAGTACAATTTCATTACTGTGTCCTTATCCAAGAACTAGTTGAAAGGTAGTTAGTAAATATAAATATACACACAAATATATATATGTGTGTGTGTATGTGTGTTTGTGTGTGTGTGTCTATAAATACAGAAATATATGTATTTGCACAAATTCTTATGCTAAGTGAGACTTAACATATAATGTGTTTACATTTTCTTACTTGATAATGCTCTCTTGAGTAGACGAGCAGTTCTACACAGTTTAATATTTTTTAATCTCTTCTAAAGAGGAGCTTATTTTTTTCATCCTTTCACCCCAAGCAAGGCAATAAAGCCACTCAGACGCAAATTAGTTATTGGGTGTGAAAGAATTTGAAAAAAAGAAAAACATTATTAAGGAAAGGGAACAATAAAAGAACAATCATTAAGAAGATAAAAGATATCGATTAACATTGCATATAAAGATTTTTATGGTCAATGTTGGCTGGAAATAAAGAAGCCAGAAGAGACTTCCACAGGCGAGAAGTACGAGAGAAGAAACTGTTAGCATAGAACTTATATCGAGCAATTTTATCTATAAAATGATGCCACCTAGCTACCAATTTAGCAAAGTCTAAGTACCAAAGAGGAAAGGTCATCAGAAAAATTAATATGGCCAGGAATCTTGTTAATGTTCTTTTCGGCAGCATTCTTGATTGTGTCTGGTGCTCCAATTATAACCTTAGGTTTAATATGTCACATATTTTCCATTTAAATTTCAAGATCCTTACATTCCTGTTTTTTAACAAATATATTTTTCTTTACTCAATGACTATCTTTTATAGGAAAGTGCCTAAATAAATCTAATTTCTAAATAAATCAACTGTGAGAAGAGTTACTTCAAAAAGACATATATATATATATATATATATATATATATATATATATATATATATATATAATGTAAAATGTAAAAGTGACGCGTTTCGTATTTTGGGATTAGCGAACTAAATTTGTTATTTTGGTACGACTACATGCGCACGAATGGGGGGCGGGGTGCTTCCCATGTGTAGTCATACAAAAATAACAAATTTAGTCCGATGAAGTTCTAAAGGGCGAAACGCGTCACACGTAAACTTTTTCCACTTTGGCATACAATTTCCCCAATACTATTCTTGATAGATAAAAATATATATTTTTATCTCTCATATATATATATATATATATATATATATATATATATATATATATATATATATATATATATATATATATATATATATATATATATATATATATATATATATATATATATATATATACACAATATATATATATATATATATACATATATATATATTGTGTATTTAGGCAGCAATCATTCATTTATGCATGTTTCATTAAAAATGACAGACAAGGTACTGCGATTAAACTTTTTATTTAATTTTTCTTGTGTTCGAACAAGCGTTTTCTTTTTTGGACACAGAGTTTGTAGAAACTGTCCAAATAGTCTATAATTCCGAGCGCTTTCGGCTATACTTTTAACCATTATCAAGTATGATTTTATTTTTTCAATTTAATTGGATGTGTGCATTGTGTGTATGTTTTTAGTGTTATAGAGATGTTTTATTTTCCGAACACAGCACATTGTGGCCGTGTTCGTAGTTAATATTATTATTAATAATTGTATTATTAATATTATATATTGCATATGTGTGTGTGTTTGTGTGTGTGCGTGTGATGTCACTACCATCTTATTATTACTGCCATATTATTAGTATTATTATTGTCGACGGCTGTGGCAGTGGTGGTGATGGTGGTATGGTTCATGTTATCGTTATTAAATATTTGGAATAGTTTATTCAATAAACTTGAAACGAGACATGTTTCAAATGCTCAAAGAAAGAAAGATTTAAATAAATTATTTTATTTTATTTTTTTCGATTCTTTTCGCGCTAATTAAACAAATAAAGATTGCCATTTTTAGTAGCGGGGATAGGCTTATCAGAACTGTCTTGAATGGATTGTAATGGGATATATATATATATATATATATATATATATATATATATATATATATATATATATATATATATATATATATATCAGACAACACGGAACAGATAAGCTATAAAGTGGGAGACATATGGAATGGACGAAGGAAGAGGGAGAAAGGAGACTAGGAAAGGGAGGGAAGAAATATTCGTACACTTGAAGAGGAAATGAGAAATTAGTGGTGAAAAGAGAGACGGTGGGGGAAGTATTTCATTTTATTTTTATTTTTTTTTAAGAATAAATAAAAGATTTGAAGAAGTAAAAAGAGGGAGAAAATCGTATTTCAAAATGAAAACTGTGTGTAAGGAAATAAAATCCTGGCAAGAGAAGCAGACGAGAGAAAATGGCGAGGTTCGTTAAAATAATGAGAATTTTATAGAAAGGAAAATGTGAATTCAAATTAAAAAAAATACCAAATGGCTGAAGTTGTGTCTGCAGCAGTCGGTACGACTATTCTCTTAGGTTCTTTTGTTTTGTTTCTTTTTTTACTGGAAAGAGAGAAGACGCCATGTTTTAGGTCGGATGAAGAAAACAAAAAAGAAATCAAAACAGCCTGGGGTTCAAGATGACTCAATATCCACGGAAACCAGCCAGTCTTCTTATCCATTCTCTCTTCATAAAATCATAGACACTCTTTTTACTTCCCTTTCTCCTTGTAGTCTCTATATTTCTGTCCTTTCTTTCATTTATTCAGGGGCTTTCTCCACCCCTTTCTTCTTCTACTCTCTTCGTTGCAAGATCAAAGGCACCTCCAAACCGAATTATGTTATTTAGTTTTGCTAAAACCCGTTCTAAAGAAAGGTCACACTCGCATAAGGCTGTCTTCTTCACTTAGCTATTCAAACTCTTCGAATTGTTTGTGGATGACGAAAAGAGGGCCAGGATTTCCTAAGGAAAGCGAAATAAATTTGGGTTTATCATTGGATGATAATCTTAAATAGAATTCAAATCACAAATCTCAAGCAAATACTAGAAGGCACAGATTAAAAAATTATGCAATTATATATATATATATATATATATATATATATATATATATATAGATAGATAGATAGATAGATAGATAGATAGATAATGTTCAAGCACACAAACGAAAAGATATATTTAGATATATCAATATGCATATACCCTAATGATGGAAAAAGCGTTTATTTTGCCGAACAAATATTCCTTTCTACATAATCTCCTTTTTCAATACACTTGATTTGGTGATGTATAATAACTGCATATGTCGAATATTGTACAGTTAAAAATTCTATATCAAAATTCAGTAAATCCTCTCAAACAACGCACTTACACACACATACACAAACATACACACACACACACACACACATATATATATATATATATATATATATATATATATATATATATATATATATATATATATATATATATATATATCAGACTTATAGAGAGTAGTTGAGTGACAAAATGAGAAAAATTCTTATCATATGCGTTTCACCCAATAAATATTTTTTATATAAGACGCCATCGATTATATTAGCCTAAAGAATTACTTTCGATGGTTCAAGCCAGGTAACCATTCTATCTATCATATCTATCTATCTATCTATCTATCTATCACTCTCTACATATATATATATATATATAAACTTTTCAGTATATATATATATATATATATATATATATATATATATAATAACTTTTAAACATATATATTAGAAAGATTATTATTAACTTTTTCCTAAAGCCGTTCGTTTATTTACAGACACTTTAGTTGTCACAAAGTTAACGACAATGTTTTCAAAAAATCCTATGAAACATTTTTTATGCATTTATCTTTTACAGATAGAATCTTTTTAAATGGAGAAAAAATTAATTACACATGAAAAAAAAAAGTACTGTTAAATCACATTTTGGTGAGATTAGTTTTAAACTTATTATCTTAATCAAAATCATATAATCCATATATACATGGTTGTGAGTGTGTACTAGCTGTAAAGCCAGCCATCTCGGGATATTGAATAAAAGATTACATGAGAAAGACATATGTTAAAAACCTTTTTCATTAACAGATTCTTCCAAATTGACGAAGAGATCTTAAGATGAATCGCAATAGAGGAAAATGCTTTCTAGTGGCTAAACCAAAATTACGAAAGGACGGGGAAATTTCTTTCAAAACATAGAAAATAACGCTTAACTGCTCTGTAATATCTAACCTCCTATATTACCATTAGACAATTTCCGCATAGATTAAAAGGAGGCTTTCATCGACCGAGATATGGTTCTACCGAGGGATGCTGAGAATGGCACGAACAGGACATGTGATCAATGAAGAAATTGAGGGCGAAAATTAGACTTACAATCACAAAGAGACATTTGAAATTTCTGCGACATAATGAAGAAAGAAGGTTTGGAGAATTTGGCACTCACAGGATGTATTGAAGGCAAGGTGGGCAGAGGAAAAGAGCGCCTATCCTACCTAAAGAGTTTATATAAAATGATGGCAGAATAAGGACTGGGTGGGATGGTGGGGTGCAAACATTGCTTAAAGCTACAAAAGACAGGAAGGTGGGGAGAGCAATGACTGTCCACTTCCTGAAGGGACATGTTATGTAATAAAATAAGCTTCCAACGAAACGCTAAAAGTCATTGTTGCACATATTATCAAGTATATTTCAATTCAAAGAGAAAGATTTCAAGAGAAAAATTTACTGGTAGATATTTCACAAAGCTAGTAAGTCGGAAAATCGTTCCAAGAGAAACGATTCTATACTGATGGAATTGGTATGAATAACACGAATGTTGGAGAAAGAAAGGTTGAGGGGTTGAGCGGTTGTTTTTTGTTCTTTCTTTTTTTTTTTTTCAAACTGGTTTAATTTCATTTTCTTTATTAGGAGTAGACATGAGATAAGCTTTTGAGGTGGAAAAAGCCAAGTATAATAGTCACAACTGATACTTCTCCTGAAAACTGAAACATTTTCCCAAAGAAACGAACGTGATATTCATTAAAAACTCATAAAAACACATTAGAAATATATATTTTCTTACAAAGAAATACACTTAGGCTTTTATAATCTTTTAGAAAATTCGGACAGACATAACGACAGACCCACAGATCCCACTCATATTAGTATGCGAAAGAAAAGGGTATCTCAAGGCAGTGTAATGCTTAGCACGCCTGTCTCGCTAGTACAATTACAACTGAATAGTGAGTTTGATCCTCACTGGGTGTCCAATAATTTAGGCCTTGCGCCACATCTAAGCTGTGCTTAGAAAATCATTTTTAGGACACCTCGAGGCGGTGTAATGGTTAGCAAGTTTGTCTTGCTAGAACAATTACGACTGAGTAGTACGAGTTCGATCTTCACTGGATGCCCCATACTTTCGGCCTTGCGCCACATCTAAGCTACGCTTGGAAAAGCACTGTTAGTATGTAAAAAATAAACGTATGCGAAAAATAAACATATTGTTGCCGTATTGCAAATTTTTATTATCATTGAATAAGTCGAAGACAACCACGTAACTTACGTTTACCAAATATAAATCTTGGAAAAAAAATTAATTCGTGTTTTGATTTAATTAAATATTTTCAGGCCGTTGGTCGACATTTGATTATCGACTGGACCTCATTTCACGGTTTTACTTTAATTCAGGTCGCAAGACGAGATATCGCACATCTACTTCATATATCTCATACGCCCGTTTTAAAAAGTTTGAAACGCTTAGATACGTGAATCTCTAAGCAAAACGTTGTTTGGATGTCTGGCGATTTAACAGGAAAAAAAAATTAATAAACTGCATTACCATGTCCGATTCTCTGCTCAAACTCGTCAAAAAATCCATCACCGCCGATCAGACGCAGAACTACCGCCAGTCACGATGAACGGATGTCCCCTCGAGAAAGTACCGTGCCTTAAGAGGATATTGGGCCTTAAACTCGCACCCTGACCTCAAGTGGAACTCATATATACAATCCATCGCTAAAGATGCAGGTAAAAACTCTTCAGTATCCTCTTCCTTTATAAAAGCCTGATTAGGCCGAAAATGGAATACTGTTGCCATATTTGGACGGAAGCTGCCCAGTCCTCACTTTCCAGGTTTGATAGAGTTCAAAGCTGTCTCCGAGTCCTTGTCGGAGAAGAATTATTTTCCATCCCCCCCTCTCTTCTCTCTCTCTCTCTCTCTCTCTCTCTCTCTCTCTCTCTCTCTCTCTCTCTCTCTCAGGCGGGATGTGGCTAATCTCTCACTGCTCTACCGCTACTTCCATGTAAAGTAATCGGACGAACTATATTCCTTGGTTCCACCAGGTCTAAGCTTCACGTGTAGGACCCGCCATGCCACTTACATAGTATCAAACAACCCACATTTCCTACGTATTTCATTGGCGACAAGTTTCATTCGAACAGCTTCTTTCCGCGAATCAATATGATGTTTCCCCGATCACTACAACCTTAATCTGTTCAAGTCTAGCGTTAACCGTTATCTTCCCCTCCTATTCATAAAATCTACTACCCAACGTAACCATCTACTTCGAGTGGCCTCCGGGCCTTGTACAGGGTGAACCTTACTTTAAAAAAAAATTGAAAAGAAGGTAAAGAAACAATGAAGAGAGGATTGTCTACAACAATGTGGAGCGAAAACATATCTGGAGAAAACGAACTTAACCACCGTTAACCACTCAGAAAGCCGGTCTACAGCCTTCTTCTTCTGTGTGCCGTGTCAATTCACAACATAAGCGATCACAACTCTCCACAATTTTGTAACACTTTATAATTTTTTTCCTTTTTCTTATCTCTTCTAAGCTCCGCCATCCATTTCCTTAAGTTCACTAAGTACGCTGAGCTTTGTTTTCCTCTGTCCCTCTTTCCTTTAATTTGTCGTGTCAATATCGGATTTTTCCAAGCCCTCTTTCCTCATTATGTACCCTAGAAAATTCATCTGTCACTTCCTGGTGTTAAGTAGAAGTTTCCTTTTTCTCTACAGCTTCGCCGTTGCTCACATATTCGATCCATGATATCCTCAATATCGTTCTGTAGAACCACATTACTGTTGCATTAGTCTATCAGATGCTTCAATATCGAAGAAAATAGAAAAAAAAGGATAGAAAAAAAATTTTTTTGGCAAGTGAATATTAACCTTGAGTAGAAGAGGTGGAATCATATATGTCCTAAGTCTATTTGCACGTAAGTGAATTTAAAGAACCCGACTGGAATTCGAACTCGGCTCTCCGATTTCTCACTCCGAACCGTTACACCAGCTGCACATCAAAGCTTACAGCGCCTGTATTCCCAAGCCACTACCCAGGTACTGACCAAGATCGACGTTGCTTAACTTCGGTGTTTCAACATGATATGGCTGTAAGCCCACGAATATTTTCTTCGATATTGAGGTATCTCATAGACTAATGTTTACACCAGACACTACCAATACTAACTCTATGTTGTACTATTAAATATAAATAGTCGTTCAGTCAGTTGGTCATGTGCTATATGTGATATCTGCTTAAGCGATCATGCATCTTTCGATACATGACTGACGAGGCAGATTTTTTTCCCGCAGTAGATTGCCATTTCTTTCTACGCTAGACCAATTGCCTACAAGGCTATAGAACCCGGTCTGTCCTGCTATTTATCCATAGCTGGAGGGAGAAGAAAAGAATTCATACGGAATAAACGAATTCTAAGTAAAAAAAAAAAACAAATAAAACTATATATGAATATTAGATCATAAATTATTTACTCTCACAGAGCTTAAAATCAAGTAAAAGTTTAAAATTTTAAACTTCAATGCCAGAAAAATGAGGTAAATGATTATAACGTGATATTTGTGCAGCCATAACAGCTTCGATATCACGTTACTCGAAATAATGAATAATTAAAAATGTAGCTCCCACCCCCGACACCCGGTCTAAAATTTCAAAAGATGCCGATTTCACCAGACAGCTTGAAAGTACTTACTTTTAGGTAAAGTCTTAATAATCAGGGTGGTCGGATTTTTTTTTTCGTAAACTGGGTGGTCTTAATAAAAGTGTGGGGGTCGGAGAACTAATTAAAAAAATCAAAAAGTACAAAATTAACAAAATAGGTGATCTTCAAAACCTCGTGGTGATGGTGGTGGGGTCGTCAGCAAAATTTCCTCGAAAAATAAAATGAATCTGTTAGGCACTAAAGAACAATGCGGGGTCCTCGAAAGTGCAGGGACCTTAGCATTTGCTTCTAGGTTAATCCAATACTGATACGGTAAGCTAAAAGGTATGCAACGATAAACTGAATTTTTTTTTTAAATCATTACACCCCAAGCAAGACAACAAAGCCACTAAGACGCAGGGGTTTACGACAGAAGATAAAGATTACATTTAAAATTTTGAAGATTAGACAAGACGGAAAGCAAAAAGCCGGGACAGAGTTCCACAAGAGAGAATTACGAGAAAAGAAGCTTATGGTTACATCTAGCCACTTCAGCTGCAGAATAATGAGACATTGCCGCCAATCTAGTACTGAGCTTAAATTTATAGACTCTTGATACAACAGAGTTCGCAAAACTGCATGAATTTAAACGTGCTACTAGGTTGGCATCTCAATCCCATCCTTTCACTGTCGAAACTGTTAAATGTAGCCGTCTTTTCTACTCCAATAGCTTCATGTCTCGCACTTCCCGTCTGTGGAACTCCCTCCCTCTTACTTGCTTAATTATAGCTATAATCTTCAATTATTCAAATGCATTGTCAATCGACATCTTCAGATGCCTTGATCTAATTCCCCGTCCTTCTTTTCATCCTTTCCTCTATCACGCGTCTTTACTCTTACTCCCACTCTCTGTAACCCCTTGCCTGCTAGTGGCACTCCCACCTTGCTTGGAGTGAAATGCTTTAAAAAATATTTATTTTGAAAATACAAAAATGTGGCACAAGGCCAAAAGGGTGATGAGAAAGGCTGGTCTTCAATCTCTCTTATCTTAAACTTAGCTAGACACAATTATTGACATCATCATACCACAGTATTCCTTACACCAAAACAACATATTTTTATTATCCTTACTACAGCTACCATAATACCTCAAGTCTCTACGAAGTCCTAACCATATCTACAAATTGTTTGGAGTGGGGATGAAAATAGCAACGTTAAAAATGAAACTCCACTACAATAGAAGGAAGTTCATCAGAGCAATTACCATGAAAGTATTTATAGAAAAAGCGCAGGGACGCAACTTAAGGGCATGGAAAAGTGACTGAAGCCAGATCTAGATCAATAACATTGCAGATTCTCCTTTAGGTTTTATCAAGGATCTCCCTATATATAACAGGAACACCAGACCATATTCTAAGCATGGATAAATGGTATACTTGTAAATATGTGTTATGGCCAGAAATAAAGATACAAAGAGAAGAATTGAGTTAAGAAATATATTAACAGAAAAACAGTAATACAATCATATTACAAACGAGTAAGAATGTTAAGTCCGACTGTCAGAGCTGATTGCTGGAAAAACTACACTCTCGAAGAAGCAATACCTGCTTTTATTTGTAACTTGGGAGAGTCCATCTGTGTATGGGCAATTTACCATAACAATATGTAAGATAGATTCTGGGGGCAAAAAAATGAACCACCTTTCCTAGCAGTAGACCTAGCAATTGAATCTTTCCAGTTCATATCAGCAGAAAAAGGTTTTTTTTTTCCTGAGAAGGCACAACGATTCACTCTGCTGGCAATTAGTATCAGCCATGGAACACAGAAAGAGTTCTCTCAGACGGTTAATAGATATCAGGAGAACCAAACCATATGTGGCAGCAATATTCAAAGTATGGACGGATAATAGATTCATAAATATAACAGATAGATTCTGAAGATAAAAATTGTCTAGCACGACGCAATGAACCAACGTTCCTAACAGCAGATATAAGAATTAATTCAATATAATCTTTCAACCTCAGATCAGCGAAAAATATTACTTCGAGAATGTGCAATGAGTCGCGCACCTAGAGGTTTGTATCAGCCATGCTGATGGAAAGCAGAAAAGGGTTCTCTCGGACAATTAATAGAGGGTAGTTTCATTTTTGAAGCGTTAAAATTAACAAGTCATTCCCTGCCCTGGTTAACAACAGAATGTAAGTCATTTTTAGATCAGCTGCCAATTTGCCCTTATCGAACCGATCAGAGAGACAGGAGTAGATATTTTTGTCGCCAGCATAGATACTGAGTTGAGATGAAATGTGCGATTTTTTTTTTTTTTTTTTTAATCTTGTTATTTCTCTAGTGATGACAAACGAACCTCGGGATACATTCTACAGATTTTAAATTGACATAACTTATTCCCGCCTGCAACGAATAAACAAATCAGTATTTTTATCTTGGGATCATTCATAATCGAATTTTAATCACAGAGAAAATGAAGTAGTTACAAATGCTAAAACTCTAGCCTAAGTGCCGGGATAGGGATGTTTCTTGCCACAAACAAGTAAACTTATTTCGTTGACGTTCAGTTTAAAGCAAGTAAAAAATACAGGAAGCGGTAGAAATACGTACGACATTTTAAAGGTTGACAAAAGTCCAAGGTATCTGTTATTAGTATATATATATATATATATATATATATATATATATATATATATATATATATATATATATATATATATGCCACTGTTCTTTAAACAAATGGCTTATTTGGTTTTTATAGTGACAACCTCGAAACCGTGGCCCCTATTCACCATACAATGTTGTCGATGATTTCTAAAATTTTTCATCGCCCGGAACTTCGAGCCCTTCGACGTCTTCCCGGTGGGAGCATTCGTTTAAGCCCTGAACCTGTGGCTTTCCTTTAAGCCCTGAACCTGTGGCATTCTTTAAAGCCCTGAAACTGTGGCTTTCCTTTAAGCTCTGAACCTGTGTCTTTCTTTTAAGCCCTGAACCTGTGTCTTTCTTTTAAGCCCTGAAACTGCGGCTTTCTTTTAAGCCCTGAACATGTGGATTTCCTTTAAGCACTGAACCTGTGGCTTTCTTTTAAGCCCTGAACCTGTGGCTTTCCTTTAAGCCCTGAACCTGTGGCTTTCCTTTAAGCCCTGAAACTGTGATTTTCTTTTTTAATCCCTGAAGCAGCGGCTTTCTTGTAAGCCCTGAACCTGTAGCTTTCTTTTAAGCCCTTAAGCCCTAAAAGCCCTGTGACTTTCCTTTAAGCTCTGAACCGGTGTCTTTCTTTTAAGCCCTGAAACAGCGGCTTTCTTGTAAGCCCTGAACCTGTGGCTTTCCTTTAAACCCTGAATCTGTGTTTTCTTTTAAGCCCCGAACATGTGGCTTTCCTTTAAGCCCTGCACCTGTGGATTACTTTTCAGCCCTGAACCTATGGCTTCCTTTCAGCCCTGAACCTGTGACTTTCTTTAAAGTCCTGAAACTGTGGCTTTCCTTTAAACCCTGAACCTGTGGCTTTCTTTTAAGCCCTGCAACTGCGGCTTTCTTTTAAGACCAGAAGATGTGACATTCCTTTAAGCCCTGAACCTGTGGTTTTCTTTTAAACCCTGAACCTGTGGCTTTCTTTTAATCCCTGAACATGTGGCTTTCCTTTAAGCTCTGAACCTGTGGCTTTCTTTAAAGCCCTGAAGCTGTGGCTTTCCTTTAAGCCCTGAACCTGTGTCTATCTTTTAAGCCCTGAACGTGTGGCTTTCTTTAAAGCCCTGAAAGTGTGGCTTTCCTTTAAGCCCTGAACCTGTGTCTTTCTTTTAAGCCCTGAACTTGTGGCCTTCCTTTAAGCCCTGAAACTGTGGCGTTCTTTAAAGCCCTGAACATGTGGCTTTCCTTTAAGCACTGAAACTGTGTCTTTCTTTTAAGCCCTGAAACTGCGGCTTTCTTTTAAGCCCTGAAGATGTGGCTTTCCTTTAAGCCCTGAACCTGGTTCTTTCTTTTAAGCCCTGATCCTGTGGCTTTCCTTTCAGACCTGAACCTGTGGGTTTTTGTAAGCCCTGAAACTGCGGCTTTCTTTTAAGCCCTGAACCTGTGGCTTTCTTTTAAGCCCTGAACCTGCGCTTTTCTTTTAAGCCCTGAATATGTGGCTTTCTTTTAAGCCCTGAACCTGTGGCTTTCCTTTCAGCCCTGAACCTGCGGGTTTCTTTTAAGCCATAAAACTGCGGCCTTCTTTTAAGTCCTAAACCTGTGGCTTTCCTTTGAGTCCTGAACCTGTGGTTTCTTTTTAAGCCCTGAACCTGTGGCCCTGAACCCTGAACCTGTGGTTTTCTTTTAAAGCCCTGAACTTGTGGCCTTCCTTTAAGCCCTGAACCTGTGGCTTTTTTACCCTGAACATGTGGCTTTCCTTTAAGCCCTGAACCTGTGTCTTTCTTTTTAAGCCCTGAAACTGCGTCTTTTTTAAGCCCTGAAGATGTGGCTTTCCTTTAAGCCCTGAAATTGAGTCTTTCTTTTAAGCCCTGAAACTGCAGGCATTCTTTTAAGCCCTGAACATGTTGCTTTCCTTTAAGCCCTGAACCAGTGGTTTCCTTTAAGCAAGCCCTGCCCTGAACATGTGGGATTCTTTTAAGCCCTAAAACTGTGTCTTTT
Source organism: Acanthosepion pharaonis (assembly GCA_903632075.3). Taxonomy (NCBI): domain Eukaryota; kingdom Metazoa; phylum Mollusca; class Cephalopoda; order Sepiida; family Sepiidae; genus Acanthosepion; species Acanthosepion pharaonis. Next base: position 10,282 of record CAHIKZ030001635.1, on the reverse strand, counting down.
TTTTAAGCCCTTTTCTTTTTAAGCCCTGAAAATATGGCTTTCCTTTAAGCACTGAACCTGTGGCTTTCCTTTTGAACCTGTGGTTTTCTTTTTTTTAAGCTGAACCTGTGGATTTCCTTTCAGCCATGAACCTGTGGCTTTCTTTTAAGCCCCAAACTGCGGCTTTCTTTTAAGCCCAGAAGATGTGACTTTCCTTTAAGCCCTGAACCAGTGGCTTTCTTTTAAGAAAACTGCGGTATACTTTTTAAGTCCTGAACCTGTGGCTCTCCTTTAAGCCCTGAACTTGTGGCCTTCCTTTAAGCCCTGAAGCTGTGGCTTTTTTTAAGACCTGAACCTGTGGATTTCCTTTCAGCCCTGAACCTGTGGGTTTCTTTTAAGCCCTGCAACTGCGGCTTTCTTTTAAGCCCAGAAGATGTGACTTTCCTTTAAGCCCTGAACCTGTGGCTTTCCTTTTTTAAGCCCTGAAGCCCTGAAGCTGTGGCTTTTTTAAAGCCCTAAAACTGTGACTTTCCCCTTTAAGCTCTGAACCTGTCTTTCTTTAAGCCCTTTTCTTGTAAGCCCTGAACCTGTGGCTTTCCTTTAAACCCTGAATCTGTGTTTCTTTTTTAAGCCCTGAAGCCCTGCACCTGTGGATTACTTTTCAGCCCTGGAACCTATGGCTTCCTTTCAGCCCTGAACCTGTTTTTTTAAGCCTTAAACCTGTGGCTTTCCTTTAAGCCCCTGAACCTGTGGCTTTCCATTAAGCCCTCAACCTGTGACTTTCTTTAAAGTCCTGAAACTGTGGCTTTCCTTTAAACCCTGAACCTGTGGCTTTCTTTTTAAGCCCTGCAACTGCTTTCTTGTAAGCCCTGAACCTGTGGCTTTCCTTTAAACCCTGAATCTGTGTTTTTCTTTTAAGCCCCGAACATGTGGCTTTCCTTTAAGCCTGCTGGGATTACTTTTCAGCCCTGAACCTGGCTTCCTTTCAGCCCTGAACCTTTTTTCTTTAAAGTCCTGAAACTGAAACCCTGAACCTGTGGCTTTTTAAGCCCTGCAACTGCGGCTTTCTTTTTAAGACCAGAAGATGTGACATTCCCCTGAACCTGTGGTTTTCTTTTAAACCCTGAACCTGTAACTTTTTAATCCCTTTGTGGCTTTCCTTTAAGCCCCTGTGGCTTTTTTTAAACCCTGAAGCTGTGGCTTTCCTTTAAGCCCCTGAACCTGTGTCTTCTTTTAAGCCCTGAACGTGTGGCTTTCTTTAAAGCCCTGAAAGTGTGGCTTTCCTTTAAGCCCTGAACCTGAAGCCCTGAAACTGTGGCGTTCTTTAAAGCCCTGAACATGTGGCTTTCCTTAACTGAAACTGTGTCTTTCTTTTAAGCCCTGAAACTGCGGCTTTCTTTTTAAGCCCTGAAGATGTGGCTTTCCTTTAAGCCCCTGAACCTGGTTCTTTCTTTTAAGCCCTGATCCTGTGGCTTTCCTTTCAGACCTGAACCTGTGTGGGTTTTGCCCTGAAACTGCGGCTTTTTTTAAGCCCTGAACCTGTGGCTTTCTTTTAAGCCCTGAACCTGCGCTTTTCTTTTAAGCCCTGAATATGTGGCTTTCTTTAAGCCCTTGTGGCTTTTTTCAGCCCTGAACCTGCGGGTTTCTTTTAAGCCATAAAACTGAAGTCCCTAAACCTGTGGGGTCCTGAACCTGTGGTTTTCTTTTTGCTTCCCTGAACCTGTGGCTTTCCTTTTGAACCTGTGGTTTCTTTTAAAGCCCTGAACTTGTGGCCTTCCTTTAAGCCCTGAACCTGTGGCTTTTTTGGCCCTGAACATGTGGCTTTCCTTTAAGCCCTGAACCTGTGTCTTTCTTTTAAGCCCTGAAACTGCGTCTTTTTTTAAGCCCTGAAGATGTGGCTTTCCTTTAAGCCCTGAAATTGAGTCTTTCTTTTAAGCCCTGAAACTGCGGCATTCTTTTAAGCCCTGAACATGTTGCTTTCCTTTAAGCCCTGAACCAGTGGTTTCCTTTAAGCCTTGAAGCCGTGGCTCTCCTTTAAGCCCTGAACATGTGGGATTCTTTTAAGCCCTAAAACTGTGTCTTTCTTTTAAGCCCTTAAACTCCGGATTTCTTTTAAGCCCTGAAAATATGGCTTTCCTTTAAGCACTGAACCTGTGGCTTTCCTTTAAGCCCTGAACCTGTGGTTTTCTTTTAAGCCCTGAACCTGTGGATTTCCTTTCAGCCATGAACCTGTGGCTTTTTTTGCTTCCCAGCAACTGCGGCTTTCTTTTAAGCCCTGTGGATTTCCTTTAAACCTGGAACCAGTGGCTTTTAAGCCCTAAAACTGCGGTATACTTTTAAGTCCTGAACCTGTGGCTCTTTAAGCTCCCGAAGCCCTGAACTTGTGGCCTTCCTTTAAGCCCCTGAAGCTGTGGCTTTCTTTTAAGACCTGAACCTGTGGCCCTGAACCTTGGGTTTCTTTTAAGCCCTGCAACTGCGGCTTTCTTTTAAGCCCAGAAGATGTGACTTTCCTTAAGCCCCTGAACCTGTGGCTTTCCTTTAAGCCTTAAACCTGTGGCTTTCCTTTATATGGCTTTCCATTAAGCCCTCAACCTGTGACTTTCTTTAAAGTCCTGAAACTGTGGCTTTCCTTTAAACCCCTGAACCTCTGGCTTTCTTTTAAGCCCTGCAACTGCGGCTTTTTTAAGACCAGAAGATGTGACATTCCGTTAAGCCCTGAACCTGTGGTTTTTTTAAACCCTGAACCTGTGGCTTTTTTTAAGCCCTGAACATGTGGCTTTCCTTTAAGCTCTGAACCTGTGGCTTTCTTTAAAGCCCTGAAGCTGTGGTTTTCCTTTAATCCCTGAACCTGTGTCTATCGTTTAAGCCCTGAACGTGGCTTTAAAGCCCTGAAAGTGTGGCTGCCCTGAACCTGTGTCTTTCTTTTAAGCCCTTTGTGGCCTTCCTTTTAGCCCTGAAACTGCCCTTTAAAGAATGTGGCTTTCCTTTAAGCACTGAAACTGTGTCTTTCTTTTAAGCCCTGAAACTGCGGCCTGAAGATGTGGCTTTCCTTTAGCCCCTGAACCTGGTTCCCTGATCCTGTGGCTTTCCTTTCAGACCCTGAACCTGTGGGTTTTTTGTAAGCCCTGAAACTGCTTTCTTTTAAGTGAACCTGCGCTTTTCTTTTAAGCCCTGAATATGTGGCTCTTTTAAGCCCTGAACATGTGGCCTTACTTTAAACCCAGAGGCTGTGTCTTTCTTTTAAGCCCTGAAACTTCAGCTTTCTTTTAAGCCCTGGAAAAGTGCCGTTCCTTTAAGCCCTGAACCTGTGGCTTTCCTTTCAGCCCTGAACCTGCGGGTTTCTTTTAAGCCATAAAACTGCGGCCTTCTTTTAAGTCCTAAACCTGTGGCTTTCCTTTGAGTCCTGAACCTGTGGTTTTCTTTTAAGCCCTGAACCTGTGGCTTTCCTTTAAGCCCTGAACCTGTGGTTTTCTTTAAAGCCCTGAACTTGTGGCCTTCCTTTAAGCCCTGAACCTGTGGCTTTCTTTAAGGCCCTGAACATGTGGCTTTCCTTTAAGCCCTGAACCTGTGGCTTTCTTTTAAGCCCTGAAACTGCGTCTTTCTTTTAAGCCCTGAACATGTGGCGTCTGAAATTTTCTTTTAAGCCCTGAAACTGCGGCATTCTTTTTAAGCCCTGAACATGTTGCTTTCCTTTAAGCCCTGAACCAGTGGTTTCCTTTAAGCCTTTTGGCTCTCTTTTAAGCCTTGAACATGTGGCTTTTAAGCCCCTAAAACTGTGTTTATTTTAAGCCCTGAAACCTGGTTCTTTTAAGCCCCTGAACATTTTCCTTTAAGCACTGAACCTGTGGCTTTCTTTTAAGCCCTGAACCTGTGGTTTTTTTTAAGCCCTGAAGCTGTGGCTTTTTCTTTTTAAGACCTGAACCTGTGGTTTCCTTTCAGCCCTGAACCTGTGGGTTTTTTTAAGCCCTGCAACTGCGGCTTTTTTAAGCCTGTGACCTGCCCTTAACCAGTGGCTTTCTTTAAGCCCTAAATCTAAGCCCTGAACCTGTGGCTTCCTTTAAGCCCTGAACCTGTGGTTTTGCTTTTAAGCCCTGAACCAGTGGCTTTTTTTAAGCCCTAAAACTGCCTTTTTAGTCCTGAACCTGTGGCTCTCCTTTAAGCCCTGAACCGGTGGTTTTCTTTTTGCCCTGAACTGTGGCCTTCCTTTTAATCCCTGAAGCTGTGGCTTTTCTTTTAAGACCTGAACCTGTGGATTTTCCTTTCAGCCCCTGTGGGTTTCTTTTAAGCCCCCGCAACTGCGGCTTTTTGCCCAGAAGATGTGACTTTCCTTTAAGCCCTGAACCTGTGACTTTCCTTTAAGCCCTGAACCTCTGGTTTCTTTTAATCCCTGAAACAGCGGCTTTCTTGTAAAACCTGTGGCTTTCCTTTCAGCCATGAATCTGTTTTTCTTTTAAGTCCTGAAGCTCCCCTGAACCTGTGGCTTTCCCTTTAAGCCCTCCTTTCTTTAAAGTCCTGAAACTGTGACTTTCCTTTAAGGAACCTGTGTCTTTCTTTTAATCCCTGAAACAGCGGCTTTCTTGTAAGCCCTGAACATGTATTTCCTTTAAATCCTGAATCTGTGGTTTTCTTTTCAGCCCTGAATCTACGGCCCTTTAAGAAATATGTGGCTTTAAGCCCTGAACCTGTGGCTTCCTTTTTGAAACTGCAGCTTTCTTTTAAGCCCTGAATATGTGGCTTTCCCTCCCTGAACCTGTGGCTTTTTTAAGCCCCGAACATATGGCTTTCCTTTAAGCCCTCAACCTGTGGCTTTCTTTTTAAGCCCTGAAATCCCTGAACCTGTGGCTTTCCTTTTAAGCCCTGAACCTGTGGGTTTTTTTTAAGCCCTTTTAGGCCCTGAACCTGTGGCATTCTTTGAAGCCCTGAACATGCGGCTTTCCTTTTAAGCCCCTGCCTGGGCTTTCTTTTAAGCCCTGAACTTGTGCTATCTTTAAGCTCTGAACCTTTTTTTAAGCCCCTGAACTTGAAACTGGGCTTTCTTTTTAAGCCCTGAACCTGTGGCTTTCTTTTAAGCCCTAAAACTGCGGTATACTTTTAACCTGAACCTGGGCTTTCCCAGAAGCCCTTTAAGAACCTGTGGCTTTCCTTTTAAGCTGAAACTGTGGCTTTTTTAAGCCCTGAACCTCTGGTTTTCTTTTACCTGTGGCTTTCTTTTAAACCCTGAATCTGTGGTTTTTAAGCCCTGAACCTGTGGCTTTCCTTTTAAGCTGTGGCTTTTTTAAGCCCTGAACCTGTGTCTTTCTTTAAAGGCCTGAAACAGCGGCTTTCTTTTAAGCCCTGAAAAACCCTGAATCTGTGTAGTTTTCTTTTAAGCCCTGAACCTGTGGCTTTCTTTTAAGCCCTGAAACTGCAGCTTTCTTTTTTAAGCCCTGAATATGTGGCTTTCCTTTAAGCTCTGGAATCTGTGGCTTTCTTTTAAGCCCTGAACATTTGGCTTTCCTTTAAGCCCTGAAATTTTTCAGTCTTTCTTTTATCCTGTGTTTTTTTAAGCCATGAAGATATCGCGAACCCTGGACCTGTGGCTTTTTTAAGCCCTAATTTTAATCCGAACCTAAAAACCTGTGGCTTTCTTTAATGAACACTAAAATTTAAATCCCTGAACCTGTGGCTTTTCTTTATTCCCTGAAATGCCCTAAAACTGCGGTATTCTTTTAAGTCCTGAACCTGTGGCTCTCCTTAAAAGCCCTGAAAGCCCTGAACCTGTAAACTTGTGGCCTTTTTTAAGCCCTGAACCTGTGGCGTTCTTTAAAAACATGTGGCTTTCCTTTAACCCTGAAAAACTGCGGCTTTCTTTTAAGCCCTGAACTTGTGTTTCCTTTAAGCCCTGAACCTGTGGCTTTCTTTTTGCCCTGATCCAAGAACCTGTGGTCTTCCTTATAACCTGGTAACCCTGATGGTTTCCTTTAAACCCTGTTTTTTTTTTAAGCCCTGAACCTGTGGCTTTTTTTAAAACCTGTGGTTTTCTTTTAAGAAAACCTTATCTTTCAGATAGAAGATATTTCAACAGTCCGACATAAAATTAAATGAACACTAAAATTGTTGAAATTACAGATTCGTCACTCTTAAAAATAAAACAAAACAAAACATTTCAACAGCAAACGCACTGTGTGCACCGATCCAAGATAATGGTAACTAATGGTATGGGAGGTTTATTTGAAGATATCACTGTCCTTTACCTAAGTTCATATATATATATATAATGTGTGTTTATTTCTTCCGCACCATATATATATATATATATATGTGTGTGTGTGTGTTGAGTTGAGCCAAGTGTGGCGCACCTAGTTGGAATCGAACTATCAACAGTGGTTTGCGAGACGAGATTGCTAAGCAGTTTTTCACGATCATGTGTCGTATATGTTTATATTTAACTTAGCTTATTAAAGGTAAATAAATACAGAGCACTGAATGGGAATCAGACATACAATACTCTCGAAGTGATCGGTTACAAGACAGCTATCACCCCGATTTACTAATTTTTGCCTAGCGTCAAATGTATAGCGCACCCGGTAAGGATCTAGGATAGTGCTTTTGGTGGACAAGACAAGCCAATAACTATTAATCCACAGAGAAATGTCTGACAAGTATCCATTATAAAAAAAATATGCCGCAAGATTTTTTTCCCACGTAACTGTTAAATGTCACAACAATTAACAATACATGTTATTTTGGGATGTTCAACTCAGTGAGTAACTAATTTCTACTTTGATTACAAGGACAATTAGTAAATCAGAAAACTCTACACGACTCGGGAACAAAGTCGATGAAAAGTATCCCGGAAATCCTGTTTCGAATGTGAAGTGGTAGGAGAAGAGGAACACATTTCGAGCTGACCAATGCTTTTGTAACACAATGTTCGTGATTTCTTATCTACGAGATGGGTGCTGAAAAGTTTTCAGTTCGACAAAGATTAAATTCAAAAAGATTTCCGACGTTTGGTCATATTTTAGACAGTGGGTGTGGCTCGACAATTTCCATCACCCACACGTATTTTATTTGCACGAATTTCTCAAATTTTTTACCTTGCTTCATATGTAGGAAAACATACTCATGACAGTCTTTCACATATCGCAGACAGAATGTAAGGTCCAAGTATGGGACCAGAGATGACAGGGCCACTTCACACAACACATACCCACGCTGACTGAGGGGTAACTGACGAAGTAAGGATTTGAATAAAATGTTACGTAATGAAGATTCAAGTGCTACCACACACACCCAAATAGATAGATAGATAGATAGATAGAAATAGCGCGGTCTCGTGAGTGATTTTATTTTCCACTCAGCCTCTTTTTCACGGATCCAATGTTGCAAGTCTATCGCTACTCTGTCGTTATTTCCACGACAAATGTTCAAATGGGCTCTATTCTCCCTCCTGTTCAGACCTTTACAATTAGGACATGCCATACTACATCCACAGAGTTGATGCACCCTCATTTCCTCTGTACCCCAAATGTAATACGAAAGTTCCCCTCGGCTTTCTTCCAAGAAATGACACTTTGTTAAATAAATTCCTCGCGGGTGCTTCCTTAATAAATACAATGTTAATCGCTTCGTCATGACCATATTAAATAGTAACACTCTAACTTAAGATGCGTAGCTAAGGCCCTGAGCTCATATGTCCCGGTTGTGTGCCACGCTGGGTCTGAATAATCTTCCAGTCCACTCTGTGATTCTGTTAAACCATTTATTCTTCTGTCCTTCTCTTTTTCGTTTGCTTAAGATGGTTCATAGTAGGATTATATTTAAAAGATTGTTGGCTTTTATGGCGCGCCCATTGTTTGTTCTATATCCTCTTCTTGACGGTGGTTTAAAAATAAGTCTCCCAACGGGCCTCTGTCTTGTTTAAAATAACACATGTCGTTAATATAGTTGCAATATTTAACAGTTACGTAAGACGTGTTCTGTTTGGTTGATTTAACATGTCATGTCTTATTGGATTATTTATTTAATGTCGATTTTTACATGGAGCACCCAGTGAGACTACCAGTCAACATAACTCCATAACACCGTAATATTAGATGCAGATAGAACAGATTTTATATGCATTCAAATACGATAAACTATAACGTGTAAAAAAACAAACTAAATTAATCTTGCTCATAAAATCTTTTCTTTTTTGTTTTTCATTTCATCGACTTTAGTGACGACGGAGACATACTCGAGTGCAGAGATAGAGGTACTCGTGATAAACGCTGAAATGTTAGTAAAATTAACCTCGTTAAACTCAACGAGGAATCGCACGAAAGAAATTCCCATGCCATATTAATTTATAATAGATACTTCTTGGGCTCCTCATTTGGAATGATACATAGAGGGCTTCTCTGCACATCATTACTACTGAAGTGTTCGATCCTTACCGGTTGCTCCATACAGTTGATTCTATGCTAGATAAAGTTGATTTTGTAAATGTTTAGATACCTACCATCCTGTAGACCAATCAAATTGTGAGTACACTATGTCTAATTCCTATTGGGTGTTTTGTATTGTTGGCCTTTTTGACATGTCGAAGAATTCAGACTACAGAAATAATAGCAACAACAACAAAAGAAGAAGAACAACAATAATAAAATCCTAAAATGGAAATCCCCAGGAATGACAATTTTCAAAATGATTTTTCAGGCCATTTAAACTTATAAATATCTTTATTTAAACGTGTCTCTCTCTTCAAAATAATTATTTTCATATATATATATATATATATATATATATATATATATATATATATATATATATATATATATATATATATAAGTTTTCTTTTTATTTAGAGATAAGCATACTTTAATTACTTCAAATTATTGGTTATTGATGTTAATTATAGATGCAACGTTTCGGTTATAAACACAACGTTTCGGCGAAGTACCCTCTGACCATCATCAGGTGTCCATTGTTTGGCTGATATGGGAGGATCGGTTGATTATATTGTTATTTTGATGCCAGGTATTATTCGTCCTTCTGAAGCAGAAGATAGTTTTAACATATCTTTTTATTATAGCGAGTTCGTACCGCTTTTTATAAATTCCATAATTCATAATTGCCAATATACGTCAGTTTATTCCGAACACTAACTCAAATTACAGAACAAAATAGCACAATAATTAGCTGATATCACATATCAGTCAAACAATAGAACTCTATCTGGTAGTCAGGCCCTGATCGGGAGATTGGGGTTTTGAGAAGCGTGAGATACCTTTTAATTGCTGTTGTTCCCCAGGTCTACTTTGTCCCAGGCTGTGTTAGGCCCTTGGCTGAGGCAAATAGTGAATCACCCAATACTATGAAAGTATAAAACACATTTTTATAGTCAAAATATCAGCAATATTTTTTTATAAAAATTACCAACATTACATATTTATAGTAGAATTACCAAAATAAATTTTATAGCAAAATGACCAACAATACAATTTATCTGTAGTTGAAGCCATGAAACTATGTTCAAAATATTTTAGATTTCGGCATTAAATAATCCATAGAGGTTTATATGCCGCTAAAAAAAAATCAAACAAAAACCAAACAATAGATACCTGATGATGGTTAGAGGGTACTTCATGAAACATTGTGCCTAAAATATAATCTATAATAATTAAGATGACAATAATAGTCCGAAGAAATTAAAGTATACTTAGATAAGTACTTTAAGAAAAGTAAAAGCTTAAATGATTTCAGAATAAAAAATTAGTCGAATTAGTATATAACGACAAATTTCGGAAATCATTTTGTCAATTAATTTGCTTTTCTTTTTCGCCTGGCAGACATGAAAGCCATTATCGACAAGCCGAGAAAAATCAATCTCTCGGTACAATGAATAATTGATCAAGGGAAAAAAATATCCAAAGAAAGAGAGGAAAATCAATTTATCAAAAAAATATGCTTGATCAATCAGATCAAGATAATTGCTGAACAATGAATTTGAAGATGAATTTGTCCAAAAAGAAAAAGAAAAAAAAAAAAACTTCAATCCTATTCACAATTAAACAAAATAAACCTTCAATAATTGTACTTGGACAAGCAAAAATTATCAATTTGAATAAAAAATATTTCGAAATAAAAGTACATATATTTGGAATAATGACTATATGTGTTTATATTGTGATTACATATGTTTATATTTTGAATAAATAGTTGTTTGTTTCGGATAAAAATTTCTTTTAAATAGATGCACTTATGTTTTGAATAAAAGCATTTATGTTTTGAATAGAAATTTGAATTTTAAATAACAGATTTCAGTTCATATTTTATAATT
>CAHIKZ030001634.1:570000-624384 GCA_903632075.3 Acanthosepion pharaonis | reverse complement strand
TTTTTTAACAAGAACGATGTACCACGCCCGCAAACAGGGGAAGGATGTTCGATCAATAACAATTGGTCGAATACGATCACGTGACCTGCGGAAGAAAGGAAGAAATGTTCGACCAATAACAATTGGTCGAATACGATCCACGTGACTTGCGGAAGAAAGGGAAAAGAAAATGCTCGATCAGGAACGATTGGTTGAAAAGCGGTCACCTGACATACGAGAGACTAAGAGAGATGGATGTGCGCCGCCCCACCAAAAGGTACAGCGAGGAAGTAGGGGCGAAAACAATAGCGATAATGGAGAAGACAAATTAATGCAGTTTTTGGAATTATCGAGAAAACCCTGACGCCAACAGACCCACCCCAGTTTGTTGCGGCGTCAATAAAAGCAGAAAATCCCCAATCGACAAAAAAACTGTTCATCCCCGGACGGCAGCGAGAAAAGAACCCTCAGACAAGAAGAACTTCCAGCCCAAGTAGATGAAGAAGAAGATTGCCCTGAAAGCCTGAGAAAATTGGAGCTGCAAGACAAGCCGAAAGTCGATGAAAGTTAAAGTTCAGCTCCGGACGGCAGTGAGAAGAGACCACCTCAGACGACAGAGAGTTGCGGCTAAGTTGAAACAAGAAATCTTCCACCAAGTTGAAACAGGAAAACTACCAGCCCAAACGGACGAAGAAGAAGAAATACAACTCAAGTCGGAAAAGAATCAACTGCGAATGATCGATAGAAATTAGCCCCAGTGTCGAACAGAACCACACTCCGACATACATACATGATTCCTAGAAAGTAGGTAATTCGACATTTTTCTGTTGTGTGATAGAAAGCTTGGTGCCATAGTCCACAGAGCGGGTCGGAAATGAGAACACTTTTGTTTTATGTAACGGACTTTAAGATATAAAAAGGTTGTTACCCTTTTTTATCAACAATTTTGTTTGGTGTCGTGAGTTTTTTATTTTATTTGTGTTTGCCACCCCGTCGGACTCAACTTGTATCGGCCCCGATCCCTGCTGGTCCCGTCTGTCTAAGATCTAAACACAGCGTGGGTAGACAGACCGGAGATCGGTATAGTTAACTTTAGTGACCAGGTATTGGAAGCAGAGTCAGGAAAGGCGAGGCTGGTGATCATCTGACCAAAGGGTTGGAGCGGCACGCTTGGACCCAGGAGGAGCGACCAGGAGGAGCGACGTCACCGTTGGCGCCGTAACCAAAAGATCCGACACTGGGCCAGGTGTGTAACCGTCACATTGTAACAACTATAGGTATTACTTAAAATTTGTCTTTTAACTCTAAGGAACCTTCAAAGTATCCTAATGTTTTTATAACCGACCCATCAAATTGGTGGAGTTGTAAACTGCTTTTTCGTAAAGGTGGCTTACCAATGCGTTCCCAAAAATTTTTTAGTATCAGTGTTACTTCACTCCCAGTATCCATTTGCATATGTAAATTGCAGTTATTAATTTTGACCTTTACTATAATGTCTTTTTTCTTATGTTCAATTTTTTTTATACTCTTATTTTTTAATGTAAAAACTTATACTCTTATTTTTTAATGTAAAAACTAGTAAGCATATTGGTGTCGTTTTCTTCAATTCTTTCAACGTTTTTCTTTTTTAATTTACACACTGCTTGAAAGTGGTTCTTTTTTAAGCAATTATTACAAGTTTTTCCAAATGCTGGACACTTTTCCTTTTTTTATTTCGTGTTCGCGTCCACAATACGAACACTTTTTTATCTTTAACATGTATGTATCAGTGAATATTTGTTCGCCGGTCTGACTTTTATGATGGTTGTATTTCTGTATTAGTTCTTGTTGCTGAATAAAGTCAATACATGTATTTAAAGACATATTTCCTATTTGTAATTGTTCCATTATTTTATATCAGTGTGTTGCATTGCACATACCTTCAATTAACTTTAATTGAATCAAGTCCTCTTCAATAGTCTGTTCATCTTGTCCAAGTTTTTCAAATTCACAATATCTACTCGCATTTCGTAGACGGTGTAGATATTTTATAATTGGTTCGTCAATTTCTTGTTTCATCGACATGAACTTCGTTCTTTCTGCCACAATCAGCCTTTTCTTGGGTCTCGTATTTCTTCTTATAATCTGACTTATTTTTTCAAAAGTCAGGTCTTCCAAATTTGAGGGATATGCCATGGTGGAGACTTTCATTATCGCCTCGCATCCAGCTGTAGCCAAAATTAAATCCATGATTTCATTTTCGCCTCCCTTTTCCTTGTTGTCTTTCAACTTTCACAGTGGCAGAGAAACAACGAATCTATGTATCCACGAAATCTGGATCTTCCAGAGACATTTGATATCCTATCGGTGACGCCATTGTTGTGATGTAGAGGTTAGCACTAATCAACCGCTAAACTCGTTTTACCCCTTCGTTATTCTCAGTGACCACTTATACGAGTGTTCACTTGTGCTTATGCAAATTATGCATACTAATTTGCTAGTATCACTATATATATATATATATATATATATATATATATATATATATAAAAAGACCAAGAACATATACCTAATGTTATCAAAAGGTCTCCAAATTTCTGAAAACAAACCCACTCCTTCAAGTCAGTATCTTTGGCAAACAATGTTCTTAGTAGAAGTTCGCCCTCTTCTCCTTAATCTCTTTGTCTCCATTACCTTAACCCTTACATCTGAGAGTTTGGGAGCTCTAGAGTATGCCATGTACAATTGCCTATAACTGAACACTGGCTGAGGTAAGAACAATCATACCTATTCAAATGTCTGTCCCTGTGACTTGTTAATAGTCGTGGCACGTGACAAATGGACAGGAAACTGGATTCTCTTCAAGATGAATGGCAAGTTAGAGTCATTTGAAGCCAGCTTTATTGTGGGGATGAGAACAAGTCTACCAATTAGTGAGCCACTAATCAAGGAAGCCTCAATTGAATGTTGATGCATAGTCACCACTTCCAGTCTTGTACCATTGCAGAGTCCATTCTGGATAGAAATGTTATGAAGAAGCATTACTATTGAGCCAGGTTTTAAACTCAATTTATGAGGAGGCATTCCCGATGGTGTCAAAGAGTTTAGAAATTCAAGTGAGTAGTGCTCAGCCTCAGCAGGATCATCTGTCACCACTCCTCTTCTTATCTACAGATTCAAGCACAGCATTAGCAATCAGACTGTTCATCAGTAAGTGTTGCAATGTTTGGGTGATCAAGGTCTCTATGATGGTCAAACTGCTAAACAATTAATGCCATTCTAAATTGTTAAACAATTAATGACATTCTCTATCAGAATTGCATCAATTGAGTGCAGTGCCATGTTTTCTGCATGGTCTGCATTAAAACTGTAGTACAAGAAATCTTCAATCATGGATTCCTTGTGAGTGGTCCACAGGTGAAGAGCATTTGCAGGGTTCATATACGGGTGGAGGGCAACAAACACACAACTCTAAGGGCATCCGACAGGCAGCAGCTTCTAGCAATGCATGTTCCAGTGTATCATCATTTGAGAGAAGACCATATCTCAGGCATGTTGTCTTAAATGTTGGCAAGATTTCTCCTTCTACAGTGCGCAAATCCTGGAAGCTGATGGCACCTGAAAAATACAGCAGCAACATCTGCAAGTGAAATGTTTCTCTCTAGGGATCACTATAGACATTCTACTGATGATATTAGTATTCCTTTGCCTTGGTGTCCATGTTCTAGTGAACTTATTAAACACATAATGCAGCAGAATGTCAGGGTACAAGTGATTCCTTCCATTATTATCATGCCTATTCAGTTTAAACCATGCAGTGAGAGTCCCTCTGTGCCTGAGCAGCTTGCTGGGCATTAACTCTGAAAGTAAACTCTTTGTTGGTCTTCAAAATGTACAGCAAGTCTGAGACATTGTGAGATGTGTCATGTAGCTTGAACTCTTCCGACAGTCCCCACATAACTTCTGGAAGATAAACATATTTTTCTCAAGATAATTTTTTAATTTCATCATTAAAGATTCTGCTCAAAATTTCTGCTGAATTGTCTCTTACTTCAACAAAGCACAGTCATGTCCCTTGTACACATACTTGAACATATATATTTAATTTTTCACTGATGAACAAATTTTCAAAAAATTGTTGAGACATGATGAAATACAGAAATGAAATGAAAGAATTGCAGTCCCAAAAAGTTGAGTGGGTTTTCCCAGTAAGAAGACAACTCTTAGAACGTTACCTTTTAATGATAATGTCATTTAGAGGCCACCATAAAATTTTCTGATGCCAATTTAATTTTTCGAAATTTCATCAAATTAAGTAAGTGGGTTGTAACATATGTAAAAAAAAAAAATTATGCTTACTACAATTTCCGATTTCTCATTCATTTACCAATAAGTCCTGAAAGTTACTTTTATGAAATAGGAGTTAAATATAAAAACAATTTGAAAATTGCAAAATGAAATGCAAATTAAAAAATAAGAATTTCAAATAGAAATTTAATAAGAAAGATAAATTAAAGTAATTTTTTTCTAGAATTAGGTTCTAATTAGTTAAGTGAAACTAAAAATAGTAAATGGGTTGTAACATATATAAAAAAACCATCATGTTTGCTACAATTTTCTGAAAAACAAAGAACACAAAAATAATTTCCTTCATTTCCTAGTACGCCCTGAAAGTTTCATTAAAATCTGACAATTATTTGATTTTTGCAAGAATTTCCAAATCAATGTGTTTTTCACCTGAAATATAGGTGCAAAAACACTAACATAAATATGACCCAAGTCACCAACTTAAAAAAAAAAAAACAAGATTTTACCAAAATTTTTGAGCATGCTAGAAAAGATTAAAAATTTAATAAAATAATCAAAAATACTTTGGTCTTTCCTCTTAATAATAACAAACATTTTGATGATAAAAATTTGTTTTTATTAAGTTTGGGGCCTTTTTCATCATGCTGTGCTGTTTTGCAGCAAAAAAGTGGAGTTACATATACAAAAAAATACAAGATAATATATACACAAAATACAGAGAAAAAAATTGATAAAAATGGACTGTTATAGTTATCCTCCATTGCCACTCCTCTAACTGCTTTGGAGTAGGTGTGGATGAATACCGTACTGAAGAGTGTAAAGTATGAGCAAACTAAGTAACTAACTAAAGAAGGAACAAGCACAATTATAATAAGATAAACAACTAAACTCTGTTGATGGGCAGGCAAGACATCCAAGTACGTAGACATGAGCCTGTAGCATCCGGGTGTTCACAGGCTCATGACTCCGCCATTGGCAAGCATTTATTGAATTCTGTTGCTTGCAGGGTGGACTATTCTCTGGAGTTCCTCGTCTTGCACAGGGCACGAACCAGACTCCATCTTGACATCTTGGAGTCTGTTGATATTAATATACAATGTCCTGTCCTGAGTAGGCAGAGAGAATTAAAACACAAGTTGGCCTTGTTTGGGGAGCCAGTCACTAATTCTCAATGCCTAACTAGAAAAATGATTTATTTTTGTTCCCCTCACCTAGTTTTGATATATTTTAACACCAGTTGTTGAAAATAATTTTTCTTTTCAACCATGTAGTTTTACTTGCCAACGATATTTTTCTGAAGATGTATTGTTCGAAAGACACCTGAAATTTTAATCATTGTATCTTTTTGTATCCCTTTTTTTTATCAATAAAATATGACCCCTTTTTAACAGATTATTTTATCCTGGTGTGACAATAGTAATGCTTATATATATATATATATATATATATATATATATATATATATATAGTTATTATTCATTCCACATTACAGGAGACTACTGGGATGTCTGATTTGGGGTGGGTAACTTTTCATTTCATTTCTATATTTATTATTATGGTAACATTTCATAATCTAGCTGCCTAGCAGATTTTCAAATTTCACTGCAACAACACAGCCGTATGCATTGCTAGTGTGTAAGGTCAGAAGTAGCACAAATATGGTACCAGTCCCTGAACACTACGAAGACTTGTTGCATTAAGGATGACTGGCCTTAGAAAAAAAAAAGTTCTGGTACACCACATCAAATAGTTTAAGAAGCACTGCAATAGAATAAAAAAAAAATGTTTTTTTGTTCTCAAAAATGGTAGGGATGATAAAGAGAATTTCAATTGTCAATGTTACTGGAGGCTATTATTATTAACTAGTACATGGGAGTCACTGGAGCAGAAAAAATGATAGGTTATGAAGGTCACTGGAAGTAAATTTGGGATTAAAATAGCATTTTCAGCTCTCCAAAAAGACCTAACTAAATGGCCCCAGAAAATCTTTCTTTTTTTTTTTTTGTTTGCAAAATTCTTGTCCAACACTAAAAAAATTATAAAATTTTTAAGATTAAATTTGATTTTTTAAGGATTTTTAAATGTTAAAAAAAAAAAAAAAAAAAAAAAAATTAAATCCTGTAGAAACCACTTGTGATTCTGTGAGTCCAGCATAGCTTTAAAGAATGATGCAATTAAAGACATAAACTCAAAGATGTTACAACAGATTCCTGGGTATGTTCAACTGTCAATCAATACAGTTATGAAAACTTCTGAAGCTGTTCAGAACCTTACTGATTCTCTCAATACTCTTGAGACATGATTCAATTCCACATAGACTACAGCTAAAGATTGGGATGCTTATCATGCGTCTCAGAACTTTTAATTCTCTAAAGTTGTTCAATGGAACTTATGTCAAATAGCTTTTCCTGCATGTCAGCTATTCAATCTGTAGTAGGAAAAAATGATGATGTTTTGATTCACGAGACAAACTAGCGCTTTGAACTAAAGTTTCTTCAAACTTAGGCTCAGTTTTATTTTATTTTTTTTTTTTTAAGGTTATCAACAAAGCACAAGGAGAGCCTCAACTTGATTTTTCCATACTTTGCTCATTGCCAGCTGTGTTGGTTGGATCATCAAACTTTTTATACAGGCACCCAAAAACAGAAGCACTAATGTGTATCCAAAGGCCTCATCAAACTAAGGAACAACTTACAGCATTATGCTGTTCTGGACATAAGAATATTATTTTTTAGTAACAAGAACATATTCATGTGTAAATAATTTTCTAATTTGTTGTCTAAAAAGAAATATGTTAAAGAACATATTTTTTGTCCTGTATTACTATATTGGAATTTATATTTTCCTAGGCAATACCAGATATCTCTGCAAGTTGTTATCATTTCTATATCCAGATGGTGGTTATCTTCAAATCACAAAATCTCTATCCTTATGTGAATTTCTACATTTCTTATTAAGAACAGAAGTTATACCCAAGAGACAAGATTTTCATGTAATTTATATATCTATAAATACACACCCTATTTAACTCTAGTGCTGGTATCACTTAGTTACATAAAACTGAGTAACACTTAGTTACTGGATAGTAGAAAATTGTCTTTTGTAGCTAGTTAACAGATGAAGAAAATATATGGTAAAAGAAAAATAGAAATCAATAAATAAAATTAATAGTCACAAGAGATGAAAAACTAAACCAAATCTTTGTTAGCTGAAGTACTTAACAATACCACAATGTCCTAGACTACTTAACAATACCACAATGTCTAAGACTACTTAATAATGCCATAATGTCAATGTTTATCAATATCTTCTGCTCTCCATTAATCACTGTTTATATTTAAACAAATGAAAACTTGTTGCACAAGTCAATTTTTTTTTGTTTTAATCTATAATGGTCAGATTTTCTCATATAAATGCTCCCACAATTAACTTTATACTTTTGCAATTAGAAGATAAACTAGTTGCCAGATGGCTCTCTATTGTTAGGAGAAAATTGGAGCAGATTGAAAAGCAGAAACAAAGACATGAGAACAAAATAAGCAATAAGTAGAAAACATCTTGTAATGAAAGTGCTTCAAACTCAAAGGTAAGAAATTTTAGTTCATGGAAATTGTTAAATAACCATTCTTTTTTCTGTCACTGAAATTTTTCTAATATATATCATTACTTTGATATATGATTCCTTCAACAAGGCTATGCGTAATTGAGAAACTTTTTTAAAAAATATTTTTAAAGCAGTTAACTATAGTCAACGTGGGGATAGTTTCAAACTAAAATAAATAAAGTTGTGTAGTTCAAAATTTAAATGTCTTGTTTAAAGAGGCAAATGAAGGACATATGTTTACAGTGGGTTTGCAATAGCAAATACTTGATTGAGAAATTGGTTATTGTCTAGAAAAGTCTGATTTGATATCAACATCATTCAGGTAATTTAGAGTGTTTTCATTACAGATGCTTGTGTAGCTATCTTCTATTAATATAATTTGCTTTTAGTGTCATTACTGATATTTGAATCAGTAAAAAATTTCTTTTTGTAAGATATTAAATTTTCTACCTATATAATTTCATATTTCATACAGACAGCAGTCCATATGATACATTAAGTCTATTATTTATATTCAGTACATCAAAAATGTTTCAAATTACTATTAAATTCTACAGATTTCAACATCTGTGTCATTTTCTGATGTACCTTTAATCTTTTGTAGCCTTAATGAGAAAAAATTCAGCTTTTGAAATATCATAGTCATAGTATTAAAGCTATTAACAAAATAACATTTATCCAATTAGTAGAACTTCATATGTTTTTTTTTCAACTTTGGAAATAATTTCAGTCAAAAGAGTTCTTTATAAAGCTTCTAAAATACTCTGTTATATTTTAAAATAATTGATTAAACATGGAATGACAGGTAAAAATTTCTAGATTTTTTCTTTCTGTTCTGGCCATAACAAAAACAGTCATATTACAAAAAACACACACACTTGCAAATAACTGAAATATAATTTATGCAATAAAATAGGTAGCTCTACTTTTTTGCTAAAAAAGAATAGCATCAAAATGTTTATGTTAAACATTTTGACACTATAACTTTGTTTTCATCAAGTTTAGGGCCTTTAACAAGAAAGATCAAAGTATTTTTTATTATTTTATTAATTTTTTAATCCTTTCTAGTACATTTGAAATTTTGGGTTTTTTTTTACATCAGGGGTGGACCAAATATTACTATGAGGAATTTAGTGTCATTTTGTGGTAAAAAACACATTGTTTGAAATTCTTGCAAAAAATTATTGGATTTTAATGAGATTTTCAGGACTTATTCACAAATGAATGAAATTATTCTTTAAATATTTTTTTTTGTTTTTTTTTTTTTTTTTAGAAAATCTTAGTAAAAGTTTTTTTTTAAACTTTTTGCACTTAATTATTGAGAAATTATATTTTGAACCAAATATTTTTTATGTAACTTAAAAGCAGGACTTGGAGAATGTAAATCAACAATTTTTTTTTTTCAAATATTTACTCATTTACTAAAAATCTACTCTGAAACATAAAAAATGCAATAAAACTATTACATTATTTAATTAAAAAAAATTTTAATTGCTTTTATAAATAAGATATATTAAGAACACTATTGTTCTAAAAAACTTTTGATGAATTTTAACAAAAATTGTTTTAATTTTTTTAAAATTATATTTATAGTAATTTATAAAGTTTTAAATCTTTTAAAATTCTAAGATTACTGAGTTTTTTAAAATGATATGAAAAAAAAGCGCTCACATCATTTTCTTAAATTATGTTTTATGGATAAAGTCTCCATCTGTCATCAGCTCGTCAAACATGTTAACATGACTACTGTCAGTTAAAAACACAGCTGCCATTTGCTTAAAAAATGAATTTTTACAATACTTTAAATTTAAAGTAAATAATATTTTACAAATCAGATTAATTATACTTTAAATTAGCTAATATTCCTCAAATAAAGTTTCAGAAAAGTATATTTTATTTTTGGAAGATTTTTAAAACTGAAAACTAACTTGGGCTTACAAATGTCTAAAAAATGGATGACTTTTGATGATGTCAAGGGGAGGGGAATGAAAATTAGTTCCAATCAATATAATTTCTATTTGAAATACACCAGAATATTTTTCTTACTGGATATAGTAAATTTAATCCTTTAGCTTTCAATTAAAGCTAAAAATGAAACCTTCAAGAAAGATTTTTCATTTTTAAAAATTAATTTAAACCTTAGGTATCGCAATTTTTATGGAGGTACTTAAATTGAACCCCATTTTTATTGTTCCAATTTAACATGATCAATGGCAAAAAATTTGACAAACAAAAAAAAAAACAATAAAAAGTCTTAGTTAGTCTTTTCCTAAGAAGACAACTAATTACACCTTTGTATTTTCTGCTGCATCTGCACAGGATACTGTACATACAACTTTCTATCTTTTTGCGGAGAGAGGGGAGAGGATTCTAACTTTTACATAATACTATATAGCATTATTTCTAACAGTTGTTTTTATGATGTATTTTTTTTTTACAATGCCAATGATATAGGGTAAGCAGATAAGTGCTAAATTATTCTTATTTATCAGGTTCATTTGTTTGTTATTAATATAATGTAGGAAGACTAAAATGTCCTATTTTGAAGAGAGTTGTTTGTACATAGAACATTAGCATTTCTTTTGGTATATTAATGTATTCTCACAGAAAGATATCACTTTCCAGTCAAACCACTAATGAAACGTTATGCATGAGAATTTTTGTAATCAGGATTACCACATTTAAGCTAACCTTCACAATTTGAACAAAATGGGTGGGTGTTTTTTTTAGTAGTTTAAGTTGAATATATTTTTTTTTAAAATAATACAATTTGCATGACTGTGGATAGAACGTTGTTGTAGGATGTTTTCATGATTAATTTCCAGTAAACTGTAGGTGTTGTACTTTGAGACTGTTGCTTAAGCTACCTGTGTATGTTATTGTTCTTTATATTTAGTTAGGACAAGAAAATTTTCTTTGCTATTATTGAATTGATTAGTAGGAATTATCTATTTTGTTAGACTATTCAAACAGAAAAGAGGTAAAGAAAAAAAAAACATTTGTCCTGAAAATGACATCAGTAATATACAAATCTGATGCACATCCATTTCAGTACAGCTATATACACAGATGAAGAATCACCTTACCAACGACAGAGCTAGCTGATTCCACTCTATACACAAAAGAGGTTTGCAAAGAAAACCTACATGGTACTAATATCTATACCACTTATGCACTTGGCCAAGTTAATATATGCTGCTACTTTCAATTTTCTCACTCTAAAGCAGTGTTCCCTGTCAAATTTGCCATATCAAATTCTTCTACCTTCACTTTGGCAATAGCTTTCTTCAAATCTGACTTTAAAAAGACAGCTGGTTTTTCCTCTTATATACTGATACATTTGATTGGAAAATAAATGCAATCTTCTGTAAAGGATGGGTTCTAGTAAAAAGGTTGCAAAAAGTGGTTTGACTACACCACACCCTTTGGATTTATTCTTCTAAGTGGAATGTTTGCTATCACTACAGTTTTCGTCTTTCTGACATGAGGAATTGTCAATATACTTTTTTGAACTACTGTCTCCATTATGCCATTTTTTTGTTCAACTGGAGTTTATGTATTTCAATGCCCAATTCAACAACACTTGATTAACCAACACCTATAACCACCATGCCTCAAAGGACATAAAATGATACAAGCTTAGAATTTTTTATATTCAATGTCAATTTTGACATTTATTTATCCTGGTAAGTCTTACCACTTTTGTTAATTTGGTTTTTGATTGAGATGAGGAATTGTCAATAAACTTTTATTTATCTAAACTACTGCTTTCAGCTTTGATTATTATAGATATTATTACAGATACAATCCAAGACACTGATATTCCCTATCAGCAAAAGTACTGGACATCTACAAGTGGTCAGAGAGCAATTAGCCAAAATATTGTCTATAGCAACATTTATAACAATTACAAATGAGAAAACTAGTTAAAATTAATTAAATAAGCTACAGAGGATACTCAATATCAAAAACTGTTACTATTTAAAAAGTAATGTGTGTGGAGGAGGTTCTCTTATGGATAACTTAATAATTGATACCATGTACTGTCAGTTCCTTAAGTAATCTCACCTAACACTGTTACTAGATAGAGAAGAAGACCCCACAAACTCTTAAATATAGCTTCTATCCAATTAATCTTACTCCTCCGATAATATAAAATCAAATATGAGTAGGGAATGTTGATGCACTCATGAGCAACCTTTGTCACCTCCACTTCTCCCAGTGGGTCTTTTAGTCTTCGTATATGAGTGAGTTTGTTTTAGTACCTAAGATCTCAGACCAGTAGGAGGTTTCTGGCCAAAGGAGTACATGTACACTCGAGGCATCATGCCTATATCATCTTTCCTGGATTATTTGTCCCTTCATTAAGGGTGTTGGAGGTAAAGGTTTTCTGGGTTTTGACGTTATCCGTCTGATAGTCATGCATCTCCTGTGGGCATAACTGTCTTACTACCTAGTATTCTACCACTATTACCTACACATGAATGCAACTAAACCAAACAAAATTATCAAACCCGATCTCACAATAATAAAAGTAGACCCCAGATTCTCTATCTCCTACACCAATATGAAGGACCTATGTTCCAACTTTCCAGAAGTGGAACACCAACTACTGGATTCCAAACCTGACCTATTCCTGTCCAAAACTGTTCTTGATAACTATACCACTGCAGGAGCTTGCAATCCCAGGCTACTCCCTTCTCATAACTAAACGGGACTAGCAATAGTGCCATGGCCACAGACCCAGTGCCTATATTAAGGATGGGTTTCCCTGTGGCAGAGACCCCAAAAAAGAGGACTCTGATCTCCTGTACATATACTTTCATATAGCACTTATCCACAGTACCACCTTCAGTTTCATCCTGTATAGTCCTCAGGATGATGGAACTGCAATGGTCAACCGAATATCTGAGACAATTGATAATATTCACACTGAATTTCCCTTTTATATTTATGGGGACTTCAATATTCACGACAAAGAGTGGTTAGTCAACTCAAACAAAACTGTTTTCCATTGGCTATGATCTAACGTAGATCATTGAAGAATCCCCCTGTGTTCCTGATATGACAGGACATCAGGGAAACCTCCTTCATCTCTTCTTCACATCTTGCCCTGAAAAATGCTTTGCAGAAGTTTTACATCCCTCCAGGCACTTCAGATCATTCCCTAGTCAAAGTTGATACCAAACCAAAGGATTCCTCTGACTGTTCCAGAGAACTTTTTTTTCAATACACGAAAGCAGACTGAGACAGCTTCAGATCTTACATGGCAGAAGCTCCTGTCTCAGCATTCTTCAAACAACACTGCCCCCCAAAACTAATACCCTCAGAATGAAAAAATTCCAGCAGAAACTGAACAGCCAGCCCTGGTCCCCCCCCCATTCGAATGTCCTGCAACCATAGCTCATTGTAACCATTGTAAGAGAGTTCTAGAAAATCAAAGTGTAGCTAGGCTCATACAGTCAAGGCCAAGGTTGAAACAGACAAATTGAATCTTGGGAGTTCTGGAAGATCTCTAACCAAATTCTGAATAGAGACAAAGTATCAGTGCCTACTATTAATAAATCACCCAAAGGTTATCTCATCCTCATCAGACGAAGCAAAGCTTTTCACCTTAAATTCAATGTTAGATCCTCTTCCCAACTTTTATTTAGCACAATCTCAATAATATTTTCAGACAGCCCAGGAAGTCTCAAAACTTATCAAACCTCTTGATCCTAAAAATCCTGGTGATTTATCCCCAGTCTAGCAAAATTATTTAACTGCTGCTTGAAGGAGAAAGTGTCAAGTGTATGTATAGTTTTCAAGAATGCAGGTGAGCACTCATTCCCATAACAGTATAGGCACATCAATCTTCTCAGTGTCATCAGCAAATTCTTTGAAGCTATAATCAACAAAAAGGTTGTTGATCACCTCAATAAGAACAACCTCTTGAATCACAAGCAGTATGGAATTTGATTTACTCAGTTCACTGCTGATATCCTAACCTGGCATTTGATCCCTCCTCTGACTTAGTTCTAACAGCTCAGTGGGGGAAAACTGACTGGTCACATTCAATGCCTCATAACCAAACTAGTGGCCTTCCACAATCACCAATCAAACCCAGAACTTTCACTAATCATGATGAATGGATGTTCCCTATTGGGACTAAAACTCAACCCAGATCTCAAGTGGATCTATCACTAAAGATGCTGGAAAATGGTTGGTTCCCTGTACTGCTGCAGTACCTCATTCTCCCCGTTATCTGCCTTTACAAGAGCCAGATCAGGTCAAAATTGCTTCCCTAATCATTACAATCTTAACCTGTTCAAGTCTATGGTTAACCGTTATCATCTACACATTTCTGCTGTGCTTCTTACTCTGTAACTCTATACCTCAAGTGGCGAGTACTTGTAAGTGGCACAAATTTTTTTGTAGTTTTTAATAGCCAGTTGAGGCAAGCATGAAGTACACATAGTGTTACCTAAAGCAATGGTGTACAGCAGAGAATGCATATTATAACTCTGCACACTGCTATTTTTTTATTATCCCACTTCTTTTTGCTGAGGCCTGAATTGCATGACAATTAAACGAATCCACCTTCCCACATATTGGTTTTGTGTTGCAACTGAATATGGTTACATGGTCGACATGTAAGTGCGAATGCAGCTATAATGGGGTTTAAATGATAAGGGAGAATCTGGTGAGCCTGCCGTACTCCAGGACTTTCTAAAGCTCTGGCAGATGCAGTAGCACTGGCATTTCTTAAATGATGAATAGCGGTTTGTGCCAGCCATTCAGTCTGTTCAGCAGTACTTTCCGTGGAGATGCAGACAGCAGTGCATGAGGCCATCTGAGAAAGGCACAACAAAGTTTGCTCTGTGGTTTCACTTGCCCTTGCTGCTCTTGTAGCAGAAGCAGCAGCCGTGTGCCGTCCAAAAAGTTTTCTTCTCTTAGATGGCATTTTAACCAATTTTAAAAAGGCAAATGTAATAAAAGGTATGTAGGTTTTTTGAGTGTATGGTGTGCAAAAAATATGTGTAGTCAAAACGTAGGCAGGTTAGAGGGATCCCAAAAATGTATGTAACTGTATCAAAAGGGGATTGAAGACAAAAAAAGTGAAGTTTAAAAAAATTCAACTAAAGCTAAAACAGTAGTAGGTAATTTGGGAAGGAAATTTGATAAATGTGGAAATGGATGTAGTTATAACTAAGAAGTAAAAAAAAACAGTTTGGATACGTAATCAACAACTTGCAGTTTCCGTAAGAAGTGAATGAAGTGAACCAAGTGTGAGATAATAATTGCAGAAGCGTGAACACGTGGTGTGCGAGTTATGGTATAAAGAGGCGGTTGGCCGGTTGACCTTGAGCACACATACTAAGGTGACATACGTGCACACGTTTGCGTAAGAGAATTGCTTGTGACTATGATTGGATGGGCCCAAGGCTAAACGCTTGCAACCATGCCAATGAGCTTGCAGCAACCTTGAACAGTTGACACGATTGGTTAACCTCCAGTTGGGTTAGTCAAAGCAGTGCACAGTGGTGGATGACGTTTCAAAACAGTATCTGGCAACTTTATTGTATCGGGTTTTTATTGATAAATATGAAAGCTATGTAGTTCCTTATCCCAAAATAGGCATTGCCTTTTTGATTTACATCATCACCAATGTAGCGCAGTCTCTCAAAGTCAGCCATACAGAAAATAGGATTTTCAAGCTTCATTTTTCTTTCAAAATTTTGAGCAGCCAGGAGATATGAGATAGTTTTATTGATCAAGAGTTGAAAATACAAGTGTTTTTACACTTCTTACGAACAAAATTTGAAGCAATTTCGTTTACTGATGGATGATGAAGGCATATAAGTAGCACAAATTTAGATGAAAATGTGCTATAACTTTTTTGGGCAGCGATGCGCAGTAGAAAAATTATAGGAAGTAGGTGCCTTTTCTTACACATAAACAGCATAAAAAGACATAACAGTCTCCCGGTGTCCCCTCAAATGAAAAAAGGCAATCAAATGTGACAAATTAGACAATTGGGGGAAGCCGATTCTGTCCACTTGGCTTAAAAGTGGGGGCGTGAAGTGGCATGAAATGTGTTAGTGATTGCTCACTGAATTCAATCTTATGCTTTAGTAGGCTAAATGGGCTACAAAAACCTAAAAAGCAGCAGTTTCACTTTGTTTTTACTGGTAAAATTTGACATGTAGCTCTGTAAATCCCTTTTAAAATGGCCTTGACGTTTACTGTGCAAATGCAGAAAACATGCAAAGTAATGCATGCCTGCATTGAAACATTAAAAGATCCTTTTAAAAAACTATGGTACGAGAGTTAAATCCTGAAATAAAAGTAGGCTACTTGAAACCTCTACCCCATTTGGGATGCTTGATGCGCGCACATGTAACACCTCACCCCCCATTCTTGCATGATCCTGGAGTGTGAATGGGCCAATCAGCAGCAAGCATTACACATCACGTGAGTCACGCATGACTAATAACACTAATTGGCTTTTAGAGTGCAAATTTCAGCTGTGACAGAAATCCTTCATTATGGTAATTTTGGCATCCAAAACCAAAATATGGCCATTTTTGTCCTTTCGTATTCCCATATAAGCACTTTTTTCTAATTATGCTACCGCTATTAATTCTGACATGAAAAGTGTCCATATCTGCTTGTGTGCAGTGAACATGCATAATTACATATACGTGCACCTGATCAAAAATGAAAAATTGATAATATTGATTTAAATATTGACTTAAATCAATTTTGGGTCCGTCAAAACCTCCACAGGACCATTAGCAGTAACTGTATCAAATTTGGTTGAAATCAGTTGAAAAATGTAGGAGATCCGATCAAACATATAAACGAACACACACATTCTGCCTTTTATATATGTATATAAATATATTGTGAATGATTAGTGTAGTGTTGCATTTATCCCTTAATAAAATGATTTGCTATTTCAAAATACTTTTTTTTTTTTTCCTTTGTGATATTCAGTCTTGGTAGGGAGGGATTTTCCATTGTCTGTTCCATCCTACTTTGCCTATAGTTTGGGCATGTTTATAGCAGTTTCTTCCATGGAAGTGACTCTTAGGCATTCACTTGGTGGTGGGAGTTTTCTTCTTGGGTCTTGATTTTTTCATATTCTCATCATATAAATTATCTAATGATTATTGAATTTGAATTCAGCAAATATTTCATGTTATTAAAAAAGAAGAGTGATTATATGGACTTGTAGAGAAAATTTTTCAGTTTCAACTGCAGACTAAGTTTATTCCTTCTCCAGTAATTTTTCTTTTTCTTAAATTTTTTCATCCCTTGTAATACTAATTGCTTTGATGCTCCAATACGTTTGTTGGTATACCTTTCTATTTTGTATGTGCTCACAATAAAAAATGATATTTTTATTATCAGATACGTTGGAAAGAAGTAATGATTTTGGATGGCCCTCATCTGCTCTGTTATGGGTAAAATTTGTTCAATGTCGAGCATTAGCTCCAGAATGATATAAATTACCTTAAAAAAATATTTAATTATTAACATGGTCTCAAATTTTAACAAATTTGAAATTCTTCTTGTTTTTGACTAAAAAATACAAATCATTCCAGTGATGATCCTGTTGTTGCTGAACTTACTTTGGTTTAAAAGTCAACCTGGGATAGATAATAGTAGATGTTGCACCATCTCTTAAGTGGTAGGAGTCTAGCCGCTTGAAAAAAATATCAGCAGAGTGAAGCCTTGGCTGAAACATTGATCTCTGGCACCCGTGAAAAAATATCTATCTTATGAGACAAGCTCTTTTGATTTTCTTTTGTTTTTGCACCAGATGAAGATTGTGTAACACCAAATTGAGAATCAAATCCACTATATAGACTTTGCCAAATTCAATCTTATTTCCACTTTTTTATTCTGATATTTTATGGCTTCTTTCTCCATCACTTAATTCTATACTTTGTTTTCATTCATTTTAAGTTAGTATGTTTTTTTAAATTGGGTTTTCGTTGGCAATGTTTGCAAATTTAGTGTTCATGCCTTTAGAGTAAATATTGAGTGAATCACCATATACTCATTCCGCTTTTATGGTTGATGCTAATGGTAAAAACCAAAACCATGAATATGTGTGAAATACTTAGTGAATTGAATCCATTTCAAAGTTACACTTGTGATTTTTCACCTCATTTTCTACTAGGTTACTTTCCTATGTTTTGTCATCTCAAAATTCATAAGTGCATGTGACAATCTTTTTTTGCCATGAATTCTTGGCTGCTTCTAAGCTATATATTTGCTATTAACTATCAGAATTATATCTATATACAAATTGAGTCATCCCAGAGTTTGCTATATTATAATTTAAATGTTGCTTTGAATTTCTTTAAATTTTAATTGTGAGTTTGCATATGACTAGAAGATGTTCACTGCTGCAGTTGGTTATTTTTTTAGTTTGTACTGCAATCTTTTATTATGTAGTCAGTCTAGTTCTTTCCGACTCTTGCTGGGCTTTTCCACATTTACAAGCATCTTGGATATTCTTTAAACCAGCTGTTAGTTATTAATAAGGTCACTAGTCGGAGTACTGTAATTCCCCATGTATATACATGGAAAAATGCTTCTACTCACATATAATACACACCCCTTGTTTGGTACCTCTCCAATTTCATTATGGCCAGTGTTTCCTACTCTTATTTTAAAAAAATGGTTTTAAACATAGAATAATATTATTCTAATTAAGTTTTATGATAATTCTTATTTTACATTTGTAAGTATGGTTAGATACATATGATTGTATTTGACATCCTTATGGAGTCGTAATCACAATTGTTAGTATAAAATTGTCATATGTGGTGAATAGTCATTTCACAACTGAAATCAACCTATGAAATGACAATTTTTTTTAAAGAATCTTTGTAGCTGTGCATAATACACACCCATAATTTTGCTTATTATTTCTGAGAAAAAAAAATGCATATTATACATGGGGAATTACAGTAAATCATTAATAATAATAATTCCTGAACTTGAAAATTCAGAGTATTTATTCATTAAAAGTTACCCTTTTGTCACTAGTTTCTAAAAACTATAAGTGACTAAATAAATGATGCTTAACAAAAAAGTTTTATCATCAAAATGTTTTGTTATTAGGAGGAAAGACCAAAGTATTTTTTAATTATTTTTTCAAATGTTTTAATCTTTTCTAGAATGTTCAAAATTTTGGTTAAAAATCTTTTTTTTTTGTCAGCAATCACATATTTACCATTAGTTTTTTAGCAGTTTTTTCAGTGAGAAACATACTGCAATTATTAGTTATATTCTTTTTTAGATTCAATTTTAGGGATGGAAACAGTGCAGGCTTTGGACATAACTTTGTTAAAAAAAAAAAAAGTACCTAAAAAAGAGCAATAAAATATAAAACTTTTGAAAGTATTTAATTTTTAAAAATTACTTTATAGTTAAATAAGCTGGTTCATTTAAAAATCAAAAATACTGTCCTTCCATCTGATAAATTCCCTTGATATTAGTTGTCAATTAATTGATGTAGACAACATCAATTCACACCTCTGAAACCAATCATCATGGTTAGACATGCTTCTCTTATTTTCAACTAATTTTTTTCTGATAAAAAATTAAGTAATGTTTGTTTCCAATTACATTAAGTAAACTTTAAATTTTCTAATTTGTATAAAATAACTTTTCAAAACAGTATAATTGAATTTTACAAGATTTTTAAACAGTTAATTTTTGTTTACAAAGTTGTAAAAAATGGCTGACATGATTGATTTTATGGTAATTTAGACGACACACAAAAAAAAAATAAAAAAAAATAAAAATATTTTTAACTAAAAAAATAATCAAAAAATGCTTTGCTCTTTCCTTATAATAAAAACAGGCAATAAAAAATATGTTTATCAAGTTTGGGGTCTTTTTTTATCAGGGTATGCTTTTTTTTAGCAAAGTATTGAAAGTCCCTACATTATAGTAGAAGCAAAGAAAAAAAAAGAAAGCTGTTTTTCATTTCTCTTCATAATTTTTTTAAGTGCATAAACATTTTTTTAGGTTAAAATCTGTTTTTAAAAGTACCTAAAAAAAAAAAAAAAAAAAAAAAAGAGAATAAAGAAATGAACATTATATTGACTAGCAGTTTCATGCCTTAAGTGATTATCAGTCCAAAGCATGAAACTGCACTGTTATATCTATGTCCACACTGTTTATATACAAGTACTTTATACCTGATATTGAATGCTCTTCCCTATAAATATAACAAACTTCAATCAATAATATACACACACTATCAAAAACCAAGTTTAGACATTTCCTCCATAAATTTTATCTGAATAGGCAACAACATTTAAACAAACTGGTAAAATGTAACAGAAAATTAGACCTTATTCATCGATTTTAACAAAGCTTGTTTCAATTCTTGCTGTGTGTGTGCGCACATACACACACACACAAACATACTTAGGAAGCATTAATTATTAAAATTAACCAACAAGAAATTGGTTAATATAATTATTTTTTTATAGCATCTCTCCAGTTTGTTGCATGTTTGAAGTAAATTTAAGGAGATCTCTGCTACCCGTCCACACAAGTTAAACACTCTAAGATGGAAGCTTTCAAGCAGCTTAAGGTGACCAAGATAGATTGTCAATGTTACTAATGAGTACAGAAGTGCAATCAAAATACAACTGTTTGTTTTCTTTTTATATATTGTATTTGCCTGGTTGAATTTTCAAACAGTAGTGAATGATTACAAGCAAACTTTTTACATGTTCCATTTTTATGTACATTCCTGATTTTTTTTTCAAACCTCAAATATGAGTACAAAGTAAATTACAATGCAGATTACATTTACAGAGTATGACTTCCAAAAATCCTCTCAATACATACAAGGTAAGATATGTAGAATTGTTTTATTTGATATTCTATACAGTTTTATAGAATATTTGCATGTCAACTATTGTGGATTTAACAAAACAATTGTTCATTAATTGTGGTAATCTACAGAATTTGCTTCTTTACAAAAAAAGAAAGTGAATTATCAGGCTTAAGAGACCATCAGATTTAAGAAAGATTTTCCCCCTACAATTGGTTCATTAAAATCAAGTTTTTACTGTGTATTCAAAATCCATTTTTGTTAGAAGTGCTTAAAGAATTTGAAGAATGTTTGCAATTAATGTTTTATAAGATGTATCATCAATCATTATGAATCTTATTTTGATGTTTGTTAAGTTGTGATCTTATGGCACTTTGGTTAGAGAAGTGTTAATCTGTGAGAGAATGTTGTGGTGGTATGACCAACAAACAGAACTTTCTCTGAAGTTGCAATTTCCTATAGGACATAAGAATTTGTATATTATGTTGTTCTTATGCAGTGTTTCTTTTAGGACTTGTGTTATTCATAATAAAAAATTTTAATTTTTTTTTTTTATAATAGATAATCGGATACATTTGTTAAGGTGAACAGGAGATATGTTTGCACATATTTTTGATAGAT
Organism: Acanthosepion pharaonis; assembly: GCA_903632075.3. Lineage (NCBI taxonomy): Eukaryota > Metazoa > Mollusca > Cephalopoda > Sepiida > Sepiidae > Acanthosepion > Acanthosepion pharaonis. The sequence continues at coordinate 603,040 of CAHIKZ030001634.1, read as the reverse complement.
ATCTCAGCCTGTTTATAATTAAGGTGCATCCGGTTACAATAAAACAAGTTTATTGTATAATTGTTTTTGTTATGATTGTTGTATAGATTATTACTTAAACAATTTCTGTAAAATATTTGTTAATCAACAATATATTTGAAAAAATCCATTGTTTGTTTGATGTCATATAATTATTTTAGAAATAATATGTGGGAGATTAGTAGATCATTATAATTTTGTTTTTATTATGGCAATTTTACATCTGTGGGGACATTCACTGCTGAAATTATAAGTTTGAGCATATAGTTTTTTTTTCATATGTGGATATGGCAATAGTGTGGTTATTAAAATAAAAATATCTATGAAGGGAGGTCTATTGTTTATTTAGGAAGTTTATTGTTTCAAAGGCCATATAGAGGTTTTAAAGAAAAGCAGGGTGTATGATCCCAGATTAAGTGGGATATCTCATGAAAAGAGTGGAACAGCTATAAAAACACTGACAGGTTTTGCTGATTCTGAGGAGAAGTTAGTGTTTGTAAAGAGACAGATAAATTGTTGAATGCATGGTCAGAGATCTTAGAAAAATTTCAGTATACAAAAAAGTTTCAGTTAGCTAGGAACAAAAAAAAAACAACAAAGTATAAGAAAAATAAATTTTCCTACATACTGTTCTAATATTTTCCATGAATTCTTGAGTTACCCAGATGAACAGTGTAATCTTCAAAAGTATGGCTTGGTTGGCATTCATTAAAACATAGCTGTATGCAATCTGATTAATTCTAGCACTCAAAGTCTGAAGAGCCAAAAGGTAAAAGTATACTTGCTTAGAGTAGTTGCGTTTGTATTAAAATAATCTCTCTCTCTCTATATATATATATATATATATATATATATATATATATATATATAAATGTCATCCACAGACAGACTGTTTTTCCACTGTTTACAGCTCATCAGTGTGACTAGACATCCGTTTGCCTCTAGCTAGGATCAAAACCCGACTGAATTGGTGTCAGTCAGGAGCTTCTAACACTAAGCCGTCGGGACACGGTAGGAATGGAGGTAGATTTTTAGCGCATTTACTTTTTGTAAACATGCCCAGTGACTGACAGTGACTCAATTAAACTTTCGAAGAGTCTCGCTATATTAGCTATAATAGTCACTGTTTACAAACCCACACCCTACTCCCAGAGTGCTCAACTGAAATCAAATTCAGGAGAGACCTGTTTAACAAGTGTAATATTGGAGGAATCAAGACTTTTCTCATACAGTCTCAGTTACAGTGGACTGATCATGTCTTGAGAATGTCTGATAACAGGATACCCAAGATCCTAATGTACAGCCAGTTAGATCAGTGCTACAGGAATGTAGGATGCCCATGGCTAAGATACAAAGACAAGCTGATGAGCAACTTGTCAGCTGTCAATATACCACATAATACCCTTGAACGCTTAGCCTTGGAGTGGGTAGAATGGAGATCAACGTGTTTTAGTGGACTCAGCAGTTTTCAATCTGCTTGTCTGAATCATCTTCAAGAAGCGAGAGCAAGAACTAAAAGGTTAGCCAATCTAACAGTGATCTCATCTCACAATCCTCACTCTTGCTCCATATGTGGCCTCCTTTATAAATCACTAGCTGGTCTTAAATGCCACTTAAGATTATCGCACAAAATTTCATAACTGAATCAACTAAGCTGTCAGATCCTCATATGTCGAAACCAACAGGAAAAGATTATATATATATATATATATATATATATATATATATATATATATATATAAGTACAGGTAATAAGATCCATTGGTATATAATCCAGGTGGATCCTAGTAATATCAGATATTAAAACTGATCCACAGAGAGCTCAATGTATTTACTATAAAAGAGAATATATATTACACAGCAAAAAATTCAAAATTACCTCATGTAGATATGGTCTGTTTCAAACTGGTGCAACTTTGTGCCAGTCCTCCTCAGCCCTGGAATAAGTTTGTCTCAGAATCAGGGGTTTGGAATTTAATTTAGAAAGCAGTCAAGGAAAAAGTACAGGTCTAACCAAAGAGACACCTCGTCTAAAGAGCCTGAGATGGTGATAAGGGGAGGGTGTGAGGTATCTCTCTAAAGGGGGAGGGGCCAGAATGGTTGTTTACTTATGACCAAAGCCTTAAGTTGCATATAAAGGAATTTAGATTTCCAACAACAAATACATTTTAATAGAGTTAACAATAAATTGCATTTAGACAATTAATATAAAGAAAGAATAGAATTAAGGGATTTTATATTATTGAGTAAATGGGGGTGGGGGTAAAGACAAAATTTAAAGTTAGAATGAATTACCTAAATAATAGATTTTTAAGCCAAGATTACTATTATAGAATAAATAAAATTAAAAAGACCATTCATTAGCTGAAGTTGAATGGAAAGGTTTGACTAAATTGTTTAATTTTAATCATTGCAGACATTTTAACAAAAAGGTTAGAAAGTAAAATAAAAGCTAACAGTAACAATGTTAACTGACTTGAAAAGACAAAATACAAGGCAGATTCCAGATATCAGACACGCTATCAACTCAAATAATACCTTATCTGCATTCTGGAAACCTGTTTTGTTTACATTGAGTAGCGAGTTCAAAAGTGGACATGACTGAACAGCTTTGGGATGTGTATGCGTGTATGTATGTATATATACACACACATCTTTCTTTTTATTATTTAATCAATTTAAGATTTTTTGTAAAGCAACAACAGTAATACAGTTGTGATAGAAACAAAAATATTCACAAAATTATATGAATATATATAAATCTATATATCAGATTCTTGAATGACAAAATGGAAATAAAATATAAAAAACTCGTGTTCCATATTTCATCCCTTGATGAAAGAACTTTTCACACTAATGTTTTTATCAATGGAGTTTTTATATAAATTAATGATAAAATATAGTTTTAAGGTAAGCTATATTTATGGGTAAAAGTGCTCAATATCAGTGATAGTGAATATGTCAATATAAAAACGAACACCAAGGTCATCACAGACTGGAATGTAATTTTCAGGCCATGTGTGTTATGTTTTGGCTTGACGATGTTGGTCAATGGTGCATTATCAGTAGCAAGGTCTATTTTATTATCCTAATGGCTGTAACTTTTATGTTAATTTTTTACTCATTATTTATTATTGATTACTTATTTATTTGTTGTTGATTATTATTATTGTTACATTGTGTTTGTGTCTATATTCATAATTTGTTAATTTGTTTATTATTTACTTAATATATTTTATTTAGATTTTTTGTTTATTTTTATTTTTCAATGATGGTTATCTTGTTTAGTTTAAAGCATTGGCTTTGTAGAAGGGATGTTACATTATCTGGATTTTATATAGTGCATATATTTGCATTTTTCATGCCAGTATTTTATGATGTATTCATTTTATTTCTTGATTTTTATGTTATGTAGTAAAAAATTTGTTTTCATGTCTGCATTTTGATAAATTTTGATTGTGTTGATCCAAGAAGGTGATCATAGCTATTGTCTCCACCAGACAGAGTTTACAGTTTGGGGATTTATTGTTGAGGTTGATATGATTTTCCTTATTTTCCATGATATTTTTTATGTAATTTGGTTTTTATTTTTAATATAACATGTAGTTTTAGAAAGCATTGTGCTGTTTGTGCATTTACTATTTGTAAAGAATGTTTTGTGTATGTAGTTTGTTTCCAATGTCCTTCAGTTACTCCTATGTAACTTTTTTCTTTATTATCTACTGGTTTTACAACGGCTTAGTATATTATATTTTGCAAACAGTTACCATTTAAGGGACATTTATTCTTTCATCTACAGTTACAGGTGGTTTTAATTTGTGTAGGTGGTTTGTTGGTTATTTTTTGTTGTGCTTTTTTATTACTTGCCTCATGTTCTCAGCACAACTGTAGTCAAGCCAAATAACATACATTGACTGAAGATTACTTTCAAACATGAAAGACTGTTGCCACTTCATATTGACTTCAGTGTCCACTTTCATATTATATGATGGAGAGCAGAAATGCAGCATATACTGGTTACAATTTTACATTATATCTTCAGCATATATCGACGTAAAATTTAACCAGTGTTTGCTATATTTATACCTTAGATAAGACTCCACAGATAAAAAAAAAATTATTAATGTGAAGAAATCCTATTAAAGGATAAAATGCATAATGTAAGAGATTTTTCATTTTTGTCACCCTGACACACAGTGTGTGTGTGTGTGTGTGTGTGTGTGTGTGTGTGTGTGTGTATGTACGCACATAAAACAAAGAGTAAAAAAGAAAGTAATGCCGGTTTGAATTTAATTATAAATTAGGCTTCCTGAGGGTTTTTTGGGGGTTTTTTTTATCTATAAAATATGCCTAGAATGTCAAGATTTGGGGAGTTACTTCAATTTTACCTACCTATAATCCTCTATCAAAAGGGCTGCTTTAGTCAGATTCATTGAACTGATGAAGATGGAAGGCAGGAGATACTCCTGTTTAGGTGCAGGATGACCATATTCTTCAAGCTCCATTTTCATGTCAAAGAGTACAATGTTCTTTGTTCAGTAACTGTGTAAGTGACTACTGCCACATTATCTGTGAACATGAGCTGTTTAACCAGCAGTATCACCATGGTTTTGTGGGTCTGATGTTGCTTCAAGTTAGATAGATTGCTGTCTCTACATGGATGTACACATTGTCACTCATATCCTCTGCAGTTTGTCGCCAACATTATATTAAAGGCTATTGAAAACAGCGAGCTAACATACAACATTGCTTGAAACCATTTGCAATTAAGAAAGGCTGAGTTGTCAACGCTATACCTGATCTGACCAAGCTGTATCTCACAGGGTGAGAAACTTCATTGGACAACCCAAGTTTTCCAAGATTATCCAGAGATCCAACATACTTATGGTATTGAATACCTTTGTTGACCTGACAAATGTTGTATACACCCCTTTGTTTTGTTCACAATATTTTTCTTAGATGAGTCTTAAAAACTATGTTGGTTGACTCCAAAGACACATTAGCACTTAATGTGTTCTTTAACAACATGAGTTACTAAATCTGTTTAGCAGAATTTTCATGGGAATCTTTCCTATATATATATATATATATATATATATATATATATATATATATATATATAAAATTTTTTACTTTGACATGTTTCATTAATGAACTGGAATCATCAGAAAAAAAAATTATTTAGCAAAACAATTTGATGTTTAAAATTTTGTTTGACTCTACAGGATCACTGAAACAATATTTTTAATTTCTGTAGCACCTTTAATAATAATAATAATAATAATAATAATGTCAGTATAAAAGCAATCAAATATGCTGGCTTAGTCTTTGAAGTTTTGTATCCATCACAAGCAATACTTTTGCCTACTTATAAAATTGCCAATATTTAGATGGTATTAATATCTACTTTTTAGATGTTTGATTGTAAAGATCTATATTGCAAAACTTGCTTATGTGGTAAAATGAGTTGATGACACTACATCAAAGGAAACCGAGAATAAATCAAAAAGTAATATTAATTATTATCAGAAGAGGTATTCTTATAATTTTGTAAAAAGAAATAAAAATATATATTTAACTAAAAAATATCCATTAATTATTGAAAAAAATAGATTAAGCTTAGTCTCTATTTTATAATTAGGCCAGAATTAAATAATTTTATTCAGAGTATAAACTCCTGGGTTCATAAGTAAAAGATATCTACAGAATAGGAACAGGGTACACAAAATACAATAATCAGTGAAAAAACGACAGCGAACACGCGGATTCAATTTAATACAAACAGTTTAATTCAATAACATAAGAACAGAAGAAGAGAAGAGAGTTTGTTTGGGTGAGCATGCAGTGAATGTGGCATTTAATACAGAAATTTTAATATCATCAGTAGAATTCATATGGTACTTATCTGTGCCTCAGAAACAATATGTTCATATAAAAAGACTTGATGTGATTGATAAGTTCATAGCAACTGAATGAAATAAACCATGAATTAGGACAATGTTCATTATCTATTAAGCAAAATGCTCACAGTCATTGAAGTTGATGTTTGAGATATATCCATAATTCATAGATATAGTAAACTGGTCAAATCCAGTTTCCTTTGGTTATTTGCCTTTTCTGCTCCTCTGGACAGAAAGCACAGGAGTTGACGATCCGATTCATTTGACCAGTTTCTTCCAACTGTTGATTCTTTAATTTTAGCACCTGTGTCTATTCATGGTCACACGATCTGCCACGGGATTGACATGTATCGAATCAGAGATCAATCATCCATCCATCGCTGCTGTATAGGGAAGTACATCTATTCAGTGTCACCATTCACCCACATGTATATACAAAGTAAAACTGGTTAGAATGAAAGGGGAAAGAAAGAAAGCAGAAAAATAATATTCTTAACTATGAAATTAATCCTTCTTCCTCTTCTTTAATACATAAATTGTAGATCCTGTCACACCTTAAACAATGAAGAATAGTATTTTTTTTGTTTTAACAAGCAATACTTATTTTTTTTTACAAATATAATCACTTAGGTATAAGTAAATATGTATCTCAAAATATAAAATTATAATAAAACAAACATTTCATTATAATACCAAAAATCTACTTTTCAAAATAGTAAAAGTGAAATCAATACAATAACATGAACTTCATTATCAGGAAATTTTTAAAATACAATTTTTTCCCCAAATATCTAGTTTTCCAGCATGGCTGACTTTTTTCTTGCATGCTAAAGCAAAAATTGTACTTTTGACTGCTTACAGTATTTGAACATGTAGCATCAGCACAAGACCAGAATGACGATTTAACTGAATATTGAAACTCTCTGGAGCAATAGTTTTTAACTAATAAGAAAATCATTCTAAATCCATTACAAAAATGAACAAATATTTTCTAATAATTGAATCATTATAAAGTATAAAGAGCAAAAGAAAATAAAGGTTGTATGGGATTGTTTAATATAAAAACTTATTCCATTTAAATTCAAAAGATGTTTTTAAAAAGTGCATTGTAGATAACAAATTTTATTAGTATTCAGATATTCATAACTTGAGCTGGAAATACTAACTGCACAAATATTAGAATATTTACATTTCTACAATTCTATCCTATGGCCAACAAACTAAATGCAAGGGAATGCATCTAAATAATTAACAACCAAAACTATTTTGCATATAATAATGAGAGATACTAATATTTAATATATTTTATCATAATTTAAATTAAAATTTTTACATTAATTGTGGCTGCATTACAAAATGTTTTCTATAACCTACTGACAATTCTTTATTCTACAAAGACAAACTGTAACATTTCAAAAGAACACACCTTATGATGAACATAATTTACTGTAAATAACTCACTGAAGTTCCTCTATTGGTTCCCAAATTAAATAGAATAGACATTATTAGAATAATAAAAACAAAATGCTTTTAATTGAAGCTATTGGAAGAGTCAACAAAAATCTGATGTTACAGATTACAACTGAGCCTTTTGTTGGCATTAATATATATATTAGTTATATCCTTACACAACAAAAACTCCTAAACCACACGTTAGCAAACCTTTCTCTTTCCACCTCTCTAATAATATAATACATTAACTTCCCCACTCTCTTTCAATCTCTAATAGTAGGGACTGACTACAGAAACAATTAGGTCAGACAGACTGATGACCCCAGTAACACATCCAAGTCAAAGCTAAAAATAGATCTCACACACATTCAGAATCATTTGATCAAATATGAACAATGGGCAGAAAATATTAGAAGAAATTAGTTGGGGCAATAAATCTCGAGAGGGAGTCAGACCAGCCATGAAACCGTCATGTGAATGGACTCACTGAAGTGAAGGAATGCCATCCCCAACTCACACAAACTTCCAATACAAAATCAATTGGGATCCATTTCTTGTGTGAGTAACATCTGTTTTTACTTGTTACCATCAAGCAAAGGAAATTGCACAATGAAGACATGATTCAATTCAACTCATCCTACTATGCTGCATATACCAAAAGTGGAATAATCACCTAGTTATGACCCAACTCAATTGGACAGCACCAATATATATATATATATATATATATATATATATATATATATACACACACACACACACAGAGAAATATATATTCGTATATCATGCAACTTTTGAAAACCTAATTTTGAAGCTAATTTTAAGTGGGTTGCATCATACACAAGTTATAAAATTAGCCTATGTGCTGCTGGCCCTGCCTACGCTGTTGACCAAACTATATATCCATTTACTGTAGTCAAAAAGTACAGCTGTATTTAAAATAAACATTGCATGTTAAACAAGTATATATAATTTCTATCATTACACCCCAAGCAAGATGATAAAGCCACTAAGATGCAAGGTGTTACTGAGAGTAAAAGAAACTGAGAAAACATTATTGAGGAGAAAGAGGGCCTTAAAAGATCAATATTCAAGGAGATAGATGATGATTGATGTTGCATTTAATTTTTTGAAGATTATAGTTGACAGGAAAACAAGAAGTTGGAAGAGTTCCACAAGTGAGAGAGAGCAAAAAACTTACACTTATATGAATGGATAACAAAATTAACATTAAAATTTGTAGGAATATCTCAAATTTCACTTTCTTTACCTAAACTATTATTAACACATTCAATTACTACATTATGTCAGATTTTATTATGCAAGTCATTGTTTTTATGAAAAGATTGATGCTAAGCAATTGATAAAAGTATCAGGATATATTTATTATATGATAAATATATGAATTTCATCTTATCTATTTTTATTAGAAATATTACACAACTTATTTGGTGATGTGAGATTTTAATATGCAACTCACGGTTTCATCAGAGTATAAATAAATATATATAACAGATACTGATATTTATTTTTGAATTTTGAACCTTAAACCTAACCTGCCTACTGATTAGTGTTGCTAATGCTGCTGTTGAAGACTTAATGGCATCTGACTTTCTTTATTAGCAGCTCCCATATTGTATTTATATCTATACTATACCTACTAACGACGTCCACATAGCCTAGCCTTAGTAGGCCTAGCATAGAAATAAATACAATATGGGAGCCGCTAATAAAGAAAGACAAATTACAGCAAGTCATCAGCAGCAGTACGAATCAGTAGGTAAGTTTAAGGCTCTAAATTCACCACAGAGAATTAGACAGGAAAATAGCCTAGTGGATTAAAAGCATTGGTTCATGAACTTGGTGACATAATAATCCCTGACATGGCAATCCCTGAACATTACTAAAAATAAAAACTAGATGAGTACCCTTAAATGTAAATAGTGTAAAGTGTGTTGGATCATGAAAACACTTTATTATACAAGAAAACTAAACCTATAATGGAAGTTGAAAAATGTCCTGGTTTGTGATTTCCAAATCATATACTAGGACATTTTTCAATTTGTATGACTATGTTTGAATAAATTTTGAGATGTGAGTTAGTCTAAGAGCTTTTCAGCCCAGTTTTGTAGCAAGAACAAGAAGGGTTAAGTGTTCACAACATTTTGATAATATAAAAAAAAATTGTGTGTTCATTTCAATCAATTACAAACAAGTGTCACTCTTGCATTTTTCAAGCAAAGGTACTGAATAATTTGAGTAATAGACAGAACACAGTACACATTCCAATATAAAGACAGACCCCCCCAAAAAAAATAATGATGGTGTTTAAAGAACAGATATACAATAGAATCAGTACAGCCTAAGAAAGAATCATTTTATGAAAATTTTAACAAAGTTACTTCTCACATATGTATTTAGGTAATTGTAACAATAATGATTGATAGCCCTTGAGGAACTCCCTGGTGAACGAAGGTTATCAGCACTTAAGGAACTCTACTGCACTACAACACACTCCCTGTGCACCATGAGGAAACAAAGACAAACTTTTTAAGTCACTAACAGTAGCCTATAAAATTAGTTTATTAAAACTTCTTAAGTCGTAATAGTTGTTGGTTATTTTCATTACAATTTAATAAACTAATTTTATTGTAGTTATTCTGTCGATATTGTCTCGTACCTAACATGGAAAAATGTTTAAATCACAAAAACTGGACCTCAACCCAAACTTCCCTACAGCAGCAAAGGAATGGAAACACCGGATTAAATATTAATGGTAAAATGTTAAACAATTTCTTTGAAGAATGCAGTGACACTGCTCTTAACAAATTAAGGTTGCATGTTAGCTGTGTTTTGTTCAGAGTTTATGAATATATAGAAGACTATACTACATATGAGAAGGCTATTAACATCCTAGAAAACTATACATTAAGATGCCAAACAAAATTTTTCACAAACACATTCTAGCTACCCATCGAAGGTAATCGAGTGCATCTCTAGTCGAATTCCTGCGGGAACTCCACAAACTAAGCAAACCTGTGCTTTCAAAATGGTGACTGCCAAACAGTACTGTGAAGAATTTGTAAGAGACATGTTTATTAACAGTCTAGCTTCACCTATGCTAGAGACTACTTGAAAATTGTACAGTGTATTTGCGGCCTGCCTATAGACAGGCTTCCTACCAAGACTTGGCACAGAAAAATTCAGTTGTCTATAACTACACACTAATGGACGATCACAACTGCTACTACAAAGTCCAAAAAAATTCAAAGGGAAGAAAACATAAATAGACACATTGCAGCATCATTGAGTTAAGGAAGGCTGCTTCATACTTTTAATAAAAAAATCTGTTTTTTGTAGTGGACTATGACACCATAGAAATGTATGCCTGGCTAGAAAGTCTACCTGTCACACTTGTAAAAAAAAAAAAAAAAAAAAGAGATTATTCAAAAGTGTGAAAATCTAAAAGTAGAAGTGTAACCACTGCTATAGATGCAACGAACTTATGCACCATAGCAGCCTCAATTCCAGAAAAGTCTACAGCGTGCAAACCCCATTCATGGTCACATTAGACTTGAGCAGCTCAGAAAGTTTCACTAAGAAGGTTAATTTGAAATTTCAAGCTGAAACCAGACCACTCAACAAAGAAATCTCCATGGCTGTGACCACAATGAACACCCAAACTTGTGGCTTCTGTGTTGTCAACTTACAAATAAACAAGACATGCTATAAGTCTGTCATTCACAAAGTTTTAAAGAACTTGTGTAACTAGATACTGAGACAGGATTTTCAGAAACAAGTCTCTTCAGATCAGATACAGATACAGGTGCTCAACCAGATTCTTATTATACCCAACTATGAACTAGTTTGTGCTCTTTCTGCTGCTTCTGTTAGTGAACACTTGCTTTTTCCAAACTTGTCTCCTAATTGTAAACCAATCACAACAAAATCATGGCAGTTTGGGAAGGATGACAGGGATTTCATCAGAAATGAAGTTGAGAAGCTACTACAACAAAGAATAATTGGACCCAGTTCATCTCCCTGGAGGGGCCAGGTGGTGATTGTTAAGGACCCCACTAATATACATAAGAAGTTATGCATTGATTACTCACAGACTATCAACCAATTTACAGAACTCAATGCTTATCCTCTTCCACATATTGAAGAGATTGTAAACAAACTGGCCAAATACACAGTCTCTTCTACCTTTGATCTGAAAAAATGCCTACCACTAAATTCCCTAAGGTAAAATTTTTAAAAATTGACTGCTTTCGAAACTAATGAGAAGCTCTATCAGTACCACAGAGTGCCATTTGGTGTGATGAATGGGGTGGCTATTTTTTAGCAGGAAATGGACAAACTTATCCAAGAACAAATGTTATGAGACGCCTTTCTTTACCTTGACAACATAAATGTCACAGGAAGAAACCAAGAAGAATATGACTGGAATGTTAAAAGATTCTTAACACCCATCAGAGCTAAAAATCTTACACTGAATGAAACAAAGACAGTGTCTTTTGTATCCTCACTTAATATCCTTGTCTACTAGATAGGTAATAGGATAATTAAATCTGACCCAGAAAGACTGACCACTGCAAGACTTACCCATGCTAACAACCCTGAATTCCTTAAGGAGAGTTGTTGATATGTTAGTGTACTATGTTAAATGGATACCAAAGTTCAACAGAATCTAACCACTGATTAAAAACAAGACTTTTCCACTGAACGCAACAGCTATTAAAGCATTTAAAACTCTAAAAAAACAGCTGGAGAATGACACTCTGCAAAATATAGATGAAAACTTACCCCTTGTTGCTGAGTGTGATGCTTTGGATGTGGCAGTGGCAGCTACTCTAAACCAGAGAGGTAGACCAGTGGCTTTTAGGTCACAGACTCTTCAGGGGAGCAATAATTGAGGCTGTTATGAAGTGGAATCACCTCCTTGCAAGAAAATATTTTACCTTGATGACAGACCAACATTCAGCAGAATTTATGCTTGATAACTGGAAGAGGACAAAACTTAAAAACAATAAAATTTTAGAATGGTGAATTGAGTTGTCTGCCTTTAGCTACTCGATAAGATATTGGCCTGGAAAAGACAATGTTGCCCCTGACACACTAGAGCATTTTGTGCTCCAGTGTCTTCATCAACCCTTGGTGATCTGCGTCAAGGATTATGCCATCCTGGAAATATATGAATGCCCCATTTTGAACAGGCTAAGAATCTACCATTCTCAACAAAAGTAGTAAAGGAAGTATGTTCTTCATGTTGACTAAGTGCAGAACTCAAAACAAAATTTTTTCACATGGAAAAGGGAACATTAATTAAAGCTACCCAATCAATGGAACAACTAAACATGGATTTTAAAGGTCCCCTTACCTTCAACTTCAGGTAATGTTTATATCCTCACCATTGTGGATGAATATTCTTGATTTCCATTTTTCCCTGTCCCATCTTGATGCATTCATCAATGGTAATAAAATGTCTGGACCAGTTATCTGCACCAACTGGCTTTCCAGGTTATATCCACTCTGATAGAGGCACTTCTTTTCTAGCAAAAGAAATAAAGGCCACAAGCAAGACAACACCCTACCACCCCAGTACTAATGGACAGGCAAAGAGATACAATGGTATCATCTGGAAAGTAATTAAACTTGCTCTAAAGTCAAACAAACTGGATGTTTATTATTGGGAGTCAGTACTCCCCAACACCCTACATGCCATTAGATCTCTCCTGTCAACAGCAAGCAACTCCATCCCAACAGTTCTTTAGTTTCAAAAGATGCTCTTTTGGTATTTCTCTGCCAACTTGGCTAACAAGCCCTGGACCAGTACTCCTTTGTCAATTCTTCAGAAAGAAAAACAATCCTCTGGTGGATGAGGTTGAATTGATAGACGCAAATCCATCCTATGTCACAAGCACCAAAATGGATGAGAATCAAATGTTATCATTAAGGGATCTAGCACCATGTCCAGAGTATCAGAGAGACAGAAAAACACACTGGTGTAATGAAGGAAACCTTTGTGGGTCCTTGAGTGCTGATAGAAAGAACTGATTGCCTTGAAAATGAAGATACCAATGAACAGTTAAACAGTTATCTGAGTCACCTGAATTTGATGCACCCACCCTTTCACTAACTAAAGTCCATTGTACTTTGTAGGTCTTCCATATTGGTAAAACCTACCCGCATCTGGACTTGTAACCAAATAAAAACATCAGGGAAGAATGTAATAATAACAATTGATAACCCTAAAGGAACTCCCTGTTGAACAAAGCTTATCAAACCATAAGGAATTCTCCTGAACTACGACATACACTGTGCATGCCACAAAGAAATAAAGGCGGACTTTTTAAGTAACTAACAGTAGCCTGTATAATTAGTTTATTAAAGTTGGTTATTTTTATTACAGCAGTCAGTATAACAAAGTGGGTCAGGAGCTTATGCAACAAATATATATCATGGATGGGACAATAAAATTAGGCATGACTGATCATGTATGGGGAGGGAAAAAGTGGTTACCAGCCCATGTGGAATGAAGTAAAAATACTAAACAGTGAAGAATCATGTTTGAAGGAATCTGCACAAATGCTAGGCCTAGCATAGAAATAAATACTATATGGGAGTCATAAATAAAGAATGAGAAATGATAAGGCTACAGCAGCAGTAATGAACAGAAATAGCAGTAAAGGAGGTCAAGTACTACAGCAACAAGCTCAGCAGCAGGCAGACAATAAGAACATTCCAAGAACTTCCAAGTTTTAGGTTAAATATTGTCCCATGGGACAATAGCCTAGTGCTGTCTTGGTGATATAGTAATTGTCTGAGTCAGGTAGTACAAACTGACTCAAAAGTCAAGCAATATTTGAGCAGTATTAAACAAAAGAAGACTATCCCTAGACATGGAAATCTATAATGGTCTAGTCTTTCATTAGTTCCTTTGTAGTTTAAAATTATCATAACAACCAACATATTATCTTTAAAACTTCCTTTTGATACATGAAGCAATGGTGATAATGGGATATGGTAGTATAGTTGCTGCCATGAAATCTATGGAAAATTCTCAATTTGTTATAAATATTTTAAAAGATTAGAACAATTTGCTAGTCAAGGCTTCATTATGTAGTGCTAACTAGTTTGTCTATTAGGTTAAAAAATGAGTATTCAATTGATTTCACTATTTTCATTTTATCTAAAGTTGTTATTATGCCACACACATACTTTTTACTTTGAAGATTTAATCTTATCCATACAAACAAGTTATTAAAAAAAAAAAAAAAAAAATGAAAGCAGAAGACTAGAGGAAAGTCAAAAATCAAATTCAATTTTTCCAATCTGGCTTGAAATCTAAAACTATATTTTGAAATTATTTTTATTTTAATGTCAATGAAAAATATTTGGTCAGCTGATCCAATAAATGATACAATGAGTGTTAGTAACTTATTAAAAAAAATAGTGCAATCTTAACTGCACACTTTACCTCAGAGAAAAAAAACACGAATATTGTAATTAATTAATCAATGGACAATTAATAACTATTTTTAACTCATAATTTACTTTTTCTTACTTTCCAAAGTAAATAAGTGAATAATGTTATCTTGTTGGTTGGCGCGTCTTATAACTTATAGAAAACTATATTCCGACCTTTGCTGGGCTAAAGTTAAAAGCCCTTTTACAGCGCATGCATAATTTCAAATACAGTGTGACCCGGATATAAGAGAAATTTTCTCTGGTCCCGTCATCCCCGATATAAGAGAGTTTGTTTTGAGTGACAGTGTGATGTCGTAAATCGGTCAAACAGAGGTCAGTTAGAGAGAGAGTGAAGTTCAATGACTTCATCTTGACTAGTCTAGAGACACGGTGTGTCCAATCTGTGTCTGTAGGAGACACCCTCTACCTTATGATTTTGCTTTGTGTGTCTAAGGGTAGTGCCGCCCGCTTTTTGCCGACTTTGCTGGTTGTTGCATTGACTGGACAGCACTTTCACTTTACCCACTGTTCTGTTGAGTCAGAAGTTTGTTTGTTAATTTTGTCACTGAAAACCGTTTGCTTGCGATCATTGCGATTAGTGATGTCAGCGTCTCAACGAAAAACTCTGAGCATTTCTGAACAGTTGGAGCTCATCGACGATGTCAAAGTGAAGAAACTCAAACTGGCCGCTGCAGCCAAAAAGTACGGAATCAGTTATTCAACAGCAGCAAAAATTCTCAAGAAAGAAGACGATCTCAGATCTTGCATGCAAATGAACGGAAACACTAATCGCAAACGAAAGCGCCAATCCGTGCACAAGGACGTTAACAAAGCGCTTACACAATGGTTTACGCAAGCATGTGCTCATGGAGCTACCATCACCGATCACGTCATCAGGCAGAAAGCATCACAACTGGCCATAAATCTTGAAGCAATGGCTGGCTCATGCGCTGAAAGCAAGCCAATAACGTTTCGTTCAAAAAATTTAATGGCGAATCAACGTCAGCAGATCACGGTTCTGCCAACGAATGGGTGACAAACGTTTTGCCGCAACTTTTTCGTGGATATGATCCAAAAGATGTTTGGAACTGTGATGAAACAGGAATTTTCTACAAAGCCATGCCGTCTGGATCTTTGCGATTTGGCGGCGACGAACAGTCAAATGGGACAAAAGTTCCCAAAGACAGACGCACGATGCTTCAGTTCACAAACATGGACGGCAGTGAAAAGCAAGCTGTAGTTGTTGGTAAGTCGGCAAAACCATGCTGCTTTAAAAATGTCAAAACTCTGCCGTTTTCTTACTTCGCTAATCGTAAAGCCTGTATGACTAGTCAGCTGTTTACTGACGTTATGAAAATGCTTGATCAAAAAAATGATTGCTCAAAATTGAAAGATTATTCTGTTTTTGGACAATGCAACTTGTCATAACTTACTGCTGGGTACAAATCTGTAAAACATCAAATTGCCGTTCATGCCACCAAATACCATCAGTCTCATTCAACCTTTGGATCAAGGCATCATTCGTTCATTCAAAGCGTATTATTGTCGGGAACTTGTTCGAATGCAAATCGCAGCAATCGATGCTACACCGCCAGTGCCGCTGTCTGAGGTGGCCAAGCAGATAACTGTTTTGAAGGCCGTGCACATGATGAAGCGAGCACTTTTCATGGTCAAACCGTCAACAATTGAAAATTGTTTTAAAAACCGGTTTGTCATTGAATCACAGGCTGAAGTGGAAGAAATACTTGACGAAAATTATCAAGTTTCTCCACCTTCGGGCATGAGCAAACAGATTTTGACGAATTTATCAAACGACGACCGTACACAATGTTATGGAGAACTGACTGACACGGACATCACACGTGGTATAAAATCGGATGATCAAGATTTTGACGAAGATGATCATGCTGAAAGCGTAAGTTCTGAAGTTTCTGAAAGTGACAAACCAGTGCCAAATTCTCTGGCTGCATTGAATGCGCTTGAAACTGACAGCCTACTTTGAAGCAAAAAGCAGTAATCCTGATGGTTCATTGAAAATGATTTACGTTAACAAAGAGATTTCTGTACAATCAAAAATGACTGACTTTTAAGAAAAAGTAATTTTTGATTGAATTATTTTGAAAACTGATTGAAAATGTATTTTTGTCTGTGTTTTTTATGTCTATAACTGTTAAACTAGTGTTCTGTACGTAAAAAGCGTTGAAGTGTTCCCATACTTACCTAAACAAAATAGACCAAACCCGGATACAAGAGACTTCATCTCTGGTCCCGACAACTCTCTTATATCCGGGTTACACTGTAAGTCAACCAGAAATCAAATCCTTGTCTATGTCTTCAAAAGAAAACAATGAACAAGATTTCACGCGTGTTTCAAACCCCTCCCCACTAGAAAATAAATCGTGACATTGTTGGGTTTTTTCTAAAAAATGATTCACCTTCGCACTAAAATGCTGCTCCCACAAAGTAGAAAATTAACTATTCATTCGACGAATAAACAAACAATGATTTACGTAAATTGTGAAGGGGAAAAAGTTGAAATTTGAATTGAAACCAAGTACATCGTCAGTGTTGTCGCCATCATCAACACAGTTTATTTTAAAAACTCAGTTTGTTCCTATTTACAGACAAATTATTAACAAACGATTTTCGTCTTTGTTAAGTTAAATAAAAATAAAATGAATACAACTTTTGAATTATTGGTAAAGTTTTTTCTTTAAGAACTGACACACCCTAAGTAAGTTAAAAAAGAAAAAAAAAACTAAAAATTAAGGTGTGTCAAATCTGAAAAAAAAAATAAAGTTTTAAAGTTAAAAAAAACTTAACTAGGGCAACAGAAGCCGTTTTTTAATAAGGTAAAAAAGGTGTTCTTGTCAATGCAAAAATTTATATTCTTGAAATTTTATTACAGAATTCTCATCGGTCACACATTTTTTAATAATAAAACAGAAAACTTCACAATAACTTATTGTGAATCTCTTAGATGCGATATAAGAAAAACAGAAATTAATGACGACAGGTAATTAAACAGATTTTTTGTTTATTTTTTTTAAGATAGATGAACATGACAATCATTTTGTATTTTTAGTGAAGTGAACGTCTTGAATTCATTTACTGAAAGAAAATCATTTTTCATTTAAGAAGAGTGAGCGAGCACATTTAAGTGTAACAAACGGAAATAAATTGAGAGAAAAAGTCACATTTAAAAACTAAAGAGTAAAGAAAGACACTCAAGTTCTACACACTAATTTATGAAAATCACACAATTCATTCCATTTACTACAAGTTTCTGTTTATGAAAAAGATCGATTAATTCAATCAATACCTTTAGGCTTAGAGGTGGTATATAAACTATGTCACATTCATGGTATTGTATTTTTACGAGAAAATTCTGAAAGAAAAGTTATCGTCTCGACCCACTTCCTAAAATCTGACCAAAAAAAAAAAAAAAAAAAAAAAAAATATTTTTTTCAATTTTTTTTCCTTTTTAAAGGTTTTCTTGGTCGGGTTGAGAACTGTTCAGTATCCCTCATAGAATTAAACTTAAACATAAAAAAAATTCTATCAACATATCTCTCTGTATGAATGGTTGTTGATTGAGGTTAAAATATATTTTTTTTTATTCAGGTGATTGCTTTTTTAAACTGAAATCGTTTTTTATACGTGACAGAAAATGTTAGTTAAATCAAATACACTTCCTTGTTTGAGTCGCCACCATATCTGAACGTTTTAAACTTTTTCACTTAAAAAATGTTTTCACAAACTCAACGCAACCAATACAATTTGTTTCGAATATAAATTTAGTTTATCAGATAAACAAAAACTAGCACAAAAAAATCATTAAGTCAAAGTTTTAGTAATCATTGATGATTTCAAACAAACAAAAACGATTGTCAACATAGGAGTTATTTAACTTTTTCGTATGTTTTTAATCTTGAACATTTTTGTTATGTCGATTAAACTTTATTTTTCATATAAAATTGATAAAATATACAATTTTGTTTGATTAGTTAGTCCTCTTAGAGAAATCATTTGTTAAAAATACCAATTGAAAATCTTATTTCTTCTTCATTCAACCATATTTTAAACGAAAGAAAGCAAACATCATACACCAGGAAGTTCACTGCCAAATTCAGTTTGAAATTTACAGGAAAAATCAACTTCATAATTTTCATTAATTCGATACAATATTAATATCCAAAAAAAATTGATGATTATTCGCTAATTTGACAAATCTCTAAAAAAAAAAAAAAGTCTTCACTTTTTTTACAATTTAAAGCGTCCGACTTTTTCAAGTTTATTTTTTATTTTTGAATTGTTTAATTCAAAAATAAAAAAAATAAAAAAAATTTTTTTTAAATATTTTTCTGTGAACTCCCAGAAAGGCTCTTACTACATTTGTACCAAATTAAGAAAGTAGTCATTTTTTTTTAAAGTTTAAGAAAAGCCTTTGACGCTTTTTTAAAGTTTTATTTCATAAGGCTACGAACTTTTTAAGAAAATAATTATTAGCAAATTATGAACTTAAATTTTAAATGTTATATAGTCTTGGAAAATTAATAAATTACAAGATCAAATAATCAGTTAATTTTTTTGTTAAGTTTTAATCAACGAAGCAACAGGTGCAGCATTTTGATAGAAATGTCCAGGGATTTCCTCGAAGGACACTTATGAATTCATGAATATAAGAAAAATAAACAATTTTTTTTGGTTACATACCATCAAGGTCGGAATTCCAAAATCCATTGTGGCAAGAAAGATAAATAAACCAACAATCAGGAAGTGTTTATGAAAATGACCGGCCATAATTACTGCTGGTTGAAGATTTTGTTGTGTCTGTCTCCTCTCTTTCTAGGTACGACTAGTCACAGGTACGTAAAAAAATGAAACTAATTTCAGGAGGAAATAGAGGGAGAAAACTGATAAGGATAAAAAAAACAAAAGAAAAAAATGAATATGTGGTGGGGATTTCTAGAGAAACAAGTTTAATGGTGACAGTTAATTAAAAGACAAAACTTCACAAGCCTAACAGGTACGAAAGAAATGTTGGGGAAAGAGTTTTTGGATGTAGAAAACTGGATTATTCATCTCAAAAGCATATTTCAAGTTTTAATAAATTTTTATTAAAAATGAAAAACTTTGAGGAAAAATCCAGTAAGAAATCATAGATTAGGTCTCAGAGGTGGCGAGTAAAAAAATGTTTTTGTTGAACTTGTCTTAAAAGTAGTATCGTAAATTATCCACGACAGAGTTGGTGTTGAGACCCTCATGCAATCAGCCATATCAACTGTTGCCACAACCTCTTCCTTCGACCTAATATTCTCTTTTCTTTCTCTCAGGTAGATCTCTGAGGAACCATTTTGGCATGTTTAGTTTACTTTTTACAACTATATGTAACAATGTATCTAAATAGCAAACAAAGTAAGTAACACGTGCGTACTGGTGTGTAAAAATGTGTTACAGACGACGTAACTTCCTAAACTAAAATTAAATGAAATTCCGCAGGTGTGTAAGAACTCTCTCAGGTGACTGAAAATAACGCACGGTCCTCACTTTACAAGTCTTAAGACTTTACACGTACAAATCCTAAACAATAGAATAAACATAAGAATAAAATGTACATAGTCTCATTCTTGAAAAATAAAGAATAAGGTACGTAAGTAGACAGATGGAAAAACTAACTAAAACATTACCAAACCGGAAATACAAACGCTTAAACAGTACGAAACCGGGTTCATGTCCTCATTGTTTATTCTAAGTGAAGCAAATTTATTATATCCGGTTACTTCGCCGTCTGCCCGCTACTTGGCGATAAAGTTAGTAAAGATGTCATTTAACGCCTACACCCAAAAGGTCGATCTGTGTGACTGTGACAGGTATTGTTATAAGAAAACTGGTCTGTGATTTTTTATTTGCGTTTCAGTTTTGTTTTGTTTGAGCATTAGTACGACGGCAAATCACAATAAGAATCAGTTTCCTGCTGACAAGTTTTAGAAGTCATTTTGTTAATTTAATTAGTATTTTTTATGATCATAATTTTGTTTGAATCAGTCTTTCTTGAGATAAATAAATAGAAGAAAGGTGAAGTAATGCATTCTGTCTCTTTTAGTTTTGGGTCGTTGTGAACTATATGTTAATAATAATAGTTCAAGCCAAATATAATGAAACCGTCCTGGGTATGACGATAAATTACATCCGACAGCAAGGCCTTTGATCAGATTCAGAAGGTTGAGGAGCGTGGCATGACCTCTTAATTGCTGGTGTTCCCATGTCCGCCCTGACCTAGGGCGGTAGCACCTATCAGGGTCCCAGATA
The DNA here is from genome assembly GCA_903632075.3 of Acanthosepion pharaonis. Classification (NCBI taxonomy): domain Eukaryota; kingdom Metazoa; phylum Mollusca; class Cephalopoda; order Sepiida; family Sepiidae; genus Acanthosepion; species Acanthosepion pharaonis. The sequence continues at coordinate 581,888 of CAHIKZ030001634.1, read as the reverse complement.
TGGGCAAGTAGTTAACCCTCCAAAGGGGGTCAAAGTACTTTGAAAGTATAAAAATAGGTTTTGATACCAACAATACTTTTTTGGAAAATTATTACCGATAATACATTTTTAGAAAAAATATTATCAGCAATAAAAATGTTGTCGGCATTAAATAACCCATTGGGGTGTTGATATGCCGTAAAACAAAACAAAATAAACCAAGCCAAATATAATGAAAAACCCAATTGTTTTTCATTTATTGCAGACATATACGATTACTGTAAACCAGAAACCACCAAATAAAATGGATGCTTTTTTTTCCCGATAGGAAAGCCAAAATCACTACCCCCGTTTAAAAAAAAATGCCTCAATTCATGGGATTATCGGATTCAAACGAAAATTTTCAGTAATTATTCATTAATGAATGAACTAAATTATATTCTGAATAGGTTCGTTTTAATAGAAAACTCCGTGGAAATATTTTTTGTGTTTGTGGGATCAGTTCCTTCCTTTCGATATCTCGAAAGAAATATATATATTGTAAAATTTAATGTAGTTACCACCAGAATGAATGCTTTTTTTCGAAATGAAGGGAAAAAAATCTACCTCCTGTTGTAAAATATTTGCCAAAAGTTAGGGAATTATACGATTCAAATTTGTGAAATTTGAAAGAAATTTACAATTATTAAATGAAAAAAACAATAATAATAAAACAGGATACAACATTTACAAAACAAGATTGTACAAACTTTTTCTTTGTAGAAATTAATTAACACATAGACAGAATAACAAGTTCTAATTACAATTCTGTTGGGCATATAAAAACAATTATAATTATTATCAACAAAATGTTCACTTGCTTCGATTAATTCGACTGTCGAAAGGAGTTGAGAAGTTTGACGATTCCCAGACGTCACTGAGTTTCTGGTTTGTTTAGACAATAGTTCAGATTTACAAACTGCTGTGGGGTCCGAATGTCGATGTTAGACGAACACCGCAAACATTAAAATTGAAGAATGACCAAGGCAAGAATGGCGAGAAGAAAGGAGTTTAGATAAAATATGCCAAAATTTATTATTGGCAGAAAAAAGAAAATTCAGTCGAAGAATCCAGATGTTTTAATTACCCTGAGTTGTCATACTGGTAGTTAACTGTTGGTCTTAGATGCGTCAACAGTTGATGATGACCGGAGCAACTTGAGTGGTGCCGAAGGTTGATAAACAGTTGGTGTTGGATTGGTACTAGCTGGCAGTCGTAGCCCAGGGCAGACGGTTGTTGGTAACCAAAAGGTGAAGACGAAACCGCTTGGGAGGTGTCGAAGGACAATAGGCAGTCAGCGAAGGTCGATAGACAGCATCTTGAGCTAGTACAAGCAGGCAATCTTAGCCGAGTGTGGGCAGTTGAAACCACTGTGATCAGCGAGATGATGAGCAGCAGGGAGTGAAATCTGAATCGCTGAGTGTATTGGTAGGAGACGTGGTCGGCGGGAGTCAGTTGGTCACTTGGTGATCGTTGATGGTCGCTGATGATCGCAGATCGCTAGTGGTCGCTGGTCCAGATACTACTCAGTCATCTTTTGAGGTGTTATCTACTGATAAAGCAGAATGTTTTGCTCATAAATTCTCTTCCAATTCTACTCTTGACTCACCTGGAATATCTTTGCCTGATTTTCCACTTAGAACTGAGTCTGTACTGTGTGATATGCATATAATACTCTCCATGGTTACTGCTATCATCTTTAAACTGTATCCCCACAAAGCACGCTGTCTTGATAGTATCCTTACAGTAGTGCTAAAGAAATGTGCTCCTGAAATTGCTCATGATCTCTCTAAACTCTACGACAAATGCTTGGATGTGTCTTGCTTTCCTGTTTGTTGGAAATACCCTTCTGTAGTTCCTCTTTTTAAGAACTCGGGTAAACCGGCTGATCCTTTGAACTATCGACTTATTAGTGTTTTACTTCTTTTGACAATATCCTCGAGGCTCTAATCAACTCCGCATTAATCATATCACTTCACATGGTCTTCTAAACAAACAATATGGTTTTCGCTTCTTCTCTATGTCAACCGCTAGTGTATTAACGATTATTGCTTTAGATATCTTGAAGGCATTTGACAAGGTTTGACATGCTGGTTTTTTTATTTAATTTAATCAAATCACAAAATGAATATTGTTTTGAATAGCTACTTTTCTAGATTTTTTGCATTGAGGGGAGTGTCCTCCAGAGAAGGCACAAGCTAACATGAAAGGGAAAGACTATATTGAATTCATTACGAGGTCAGATGATAAGAAATTCGGTTCACTTTGTCGGGTGAGACAATTCTTATCTCAAGAATCTATCTTGCATATCTATAAGTCTACCATTCGTCCATGCTTAGAATATTGCTGCCACATATGGTACGGTGCACCTGATATTTACCTTGATCTCCTTGATAAAATCCAAAGATATGGCGGCTCTGCTTCAGTCGCTTTCTCGCCGCCATAAGGTTGCCTCTCTGTGTCTTCTCTACAAACCCTTTCATGGTAATTGTTCTGATGAGCTCTTCGCTATGGTACAGATACTTTTCGAATTTAAGCGCAGTACTAGGCTGGCGTTGAGATCTCATCAATTTACAGTTGAGATGGTTAGATGTAGCCGTAAGTTCTATTCTAAAAGTTTCTTTTCTCGCACTTCTCGCTTGTAGAACACCCTCCCGGCTTCATGCTTCCCAGCCAATTTTAACCTGCAAAAATTTAAATGCAATGTCAATCGCTATCTACTGTCCTTTTGATTACACCACCACTATCAACAGTCTGAAGCGTTGATACAAGGAAGCATGTATCCATACTTTCATCTTTTTTATGCCAAATTCCAGCCCAATTATCCGAATGTCACAGCAGAAATCGAGTCTCATCAGGACTAGGCAACGTTTTGCCAATCTTCTATTATCTAGCTTTTTGTGATCCCTAGCGAATTTTAGACTCAGTTTCTTGTTCTTATCTCACCGGAGTGGTATTCTGTGTAGTCTATTTGCTTCAAGGTTCGATGTGGTTTCACGTCTCGTTGAAACACCGGTTCTCGTCCGATCACCGAAGTTAAGCAACATCAAGACTGGTCAGTACCTAACTGGGTGACCCTTTGGGAATACCAGATGCTGTAAGTTAGGATGTGCGTGGTGTGTAATGGAAAATGTCTCGGAATTGTTAATCGGAGAACTGAATTCCAATTCTCGTTGGGTTCGTAATATTCACTTACGCGCAAATACGCAAAAGGTATGGATCCACCTCTTTTCCCACCAGCTATAGGTTAATTAGCAATACTTATATCACTAAACCATTATTATCTCAAAAAAGTTCTTACAATCTAAAAATATTTTCGGGCTATAATTATCCTGTAAAAGGTTGATAAGCTGTAGAAAGCGAATCAATTGTTGTTGAGCATTCACATGCTCTTCTGCGTTCTAAAATGTGTTTCTATTTGAGCTACTCTTGTCTTTCAGACAGCTCGAACCAGTCTGGCCATTCTCCTCCGAATTCTTTCGTCAACAAGGGATTTAAAGCCACAGAATTGCTGATCACCGTTTTTTTTTAATATTCAGATGTGAAGGTGCACTGCCATCCAGCTTTCAAGACTGTTTCGCTGTAGCACAGCTCATCAATGTTACTAGATGTCCGGTTGCCTCTAGTTAGGATCGAAACCCGGTTGAATTGGCGTCAGTCGGAGAATCTATCCCTAAGCCGTTGGTGCACGGCAGGAATGAAAGTGAATTTAAGCGTATTTATTTTTAGATAAACACGCCATGACTGAGAAAATTCGATTCGTTTTATCGAAGAGTATTGCATTAGTAGCAGTAATAGTCACTGTTTACAAACTTTTTTTTTCTCTCCAGAGAGCTCAACCGAAATAATTTTTTCAGGGGACTATATATAACATAAATAAAATGAAAGATAAAATTTTTATAAAATGTGTAATAAAATATTTTATCCGTTGAAAAAAAAAATATTTTTGAGATATAATATAGTATGGATTTCTCTGGCAATAGTCAAAATCAAATCAAAAAGAAAGAAAAGAGGACAAACCACAAAAAAAATCTTTATGTAACATATAACAGTAATTTTTTTAATGTATCATATAAACAAACAGTATCTTAAAAATGTTAACAAAATGCATGAGGGTTATACAGATACATTAAAAAAAAAACCATGGACTTCAGTCGACCGAAATCAAATACAAAATTTTAATTCCTTTTCTTCTATCTCTCTCTCTTAAACTTAATCTCTCTTCTCTCTTTCTCTCTTTCTCTCTCTCTCCTAAAAATTTATAAATATTTCTCCTTTCTCTTTTTTTAGCAATTTTCAGTTGTGTTCAATTATATAATATTCAACGTCTTTGTTTTCGCGGTTTCTGTTATTTCTGTTTCTGGGCGTCTTTTGCAAATTATTTAACAATTCCAGTTAAAAATTTCTTGATCCGGTTGATCATTTCAAATTCAAATGAGTTGGGGTTTCTCAACGTCTTTTCAGTTCGGTTGAAAATAAGAAATTTATTTAATTTTCCGATAAAAGATTCGTTTTTCCCAAAATTAATTTCGCGTTCTTTTCATTATGCAATTTCGAATCTATTCAAAAGTGAAATTCATAATGATATTTAAATTTTGGCATTAATCAACATGGTTTATTTTACTAATCCTTTTAGGCACACGGTCTTTTTTTCGATTTTTCTTTTTGTGACAGAAAATTAATTGCCGACATTTTTCGATCCTTTTGACACCTAATGTGTGTGTGTGTTGTGTGTGTAATTGTCACGGACAGAGAGAAAAGTTCTTATAACAACTAAATCCTCTTTGGAAAACTTTACTGTTTTAACTGAATTTTTTTTGCATTTTTGAAATTTCGTCATAATTATATATATATATATATATATATATATATATATATATATATATATATATATATTTAATTCATATGTGTGTGTGTGTTGTGTGTTTGTTGCGTTTAAACTTTTTTCCAAAAATGTTCTCAAGACATGCCTCATTGAATTATTTAGTCAAGTTTTTTTTAACCTTTTTTTCAATCATTATCCTTATATTCACGCAGAAAATAAGAAAATATGGATTCTTATTATATAAAATTAAAATTTAATATATTGATACATATTTATTCCAAAAACGATGTTTTTCTTTTCATTAAACAATGTCATCATCAAACCCTTGTTTTTTGTTGACAAAAATTTTTTTTGTTCAACTGAAAGTTCAATTTTTCTAACCCTGTTCTTAAAAAAAAAGCTAAAAAGATTTACCGATATTTTTTCACATTTGAAACATTAAGTTTTTAAGTTTTAATGATCATTATCCTAAGGGATGAAAAATAAGTAGACAAAACTTGTTAAATTAGCTAAACAATTATTCTATGAATTAAATGTCATATCTTTTTTTACCGAAAAACTTGAAACCAATATTTTTTAAGAATATGCAATTTCTAATTTTTTATTGAAATAAAAAACTTATTTTTAAATTTAAATTTTTTAAATTTTTAGACAGTTGAAATTCAGCTGGTCTAATTATATCTGTCCTTTCTTCCTTATATATATATATATATATATATATATATATATATATATTGCAAAAAATATTTTATTTTAATATTTTAGTGAAATGAATATTCATTATATTGCTATATTTCTCTTATCTGATAAAAATTTTCTTTGTCTTTTTAACTGAGATATTTTTAATAGTTTTCTGTAGTTTTTTTAATTTTTTTTATTAACTTTATTACAATAATTTCATAGTTTTAATAGTTATTAAAATATTTTAGCGTGTAGACTTAGTTAATTAACTTTTTTGCGATTCAAATAAACCAGTGATACAATTTGATCGAAAGCTGAAAATCAAAATAATTATTTGCCTTTGCAAAAAAACATGAACAACAGAAAAGCCAAAGAAATTTGAAAATTAAATTTTAAAGATTCTAATGAATTTAATATCTGCCTCCGCTGCTTCAAAAATTCAGGTACCTGTTAAAATAATCTAAAATTTTCTCTCCTTTCCATCTAAATGTGAAACTCCTTTCATTTTTAATGTTGCCCGTGCTTTATATTACATTGTTACAAAATGTGTTGAAGCTCATCTAGTGTTTGGCCGTAGTAGATTTTTGTTCTAGTGTTGTTTCATGAATGATTAGCTGCGCTCATTTAATTCAGACAATCAACTGATTCATTATACTTTTTTTTTTTTTCAGATTAAGACAGACGTCCATGAAGTAGATTTGACGTTTGTAATGACAAGATCGAGATCAATATGCCGAACTTGATAGATGAATGAGATAGTCATGCAAAATGATACAATGTGTACTGTACTGAAAACGATGGCGTTTAAGTTAAATTTCTAAAGAATGTTTAATCGTTTAATCCAAGCAAGGTGACAATGCTATTAGACTTAAATTTTTCCCAACAGGGAATATGCAGCTAAAAGAAATTTTGATAAATGACTAAAAAGAAAAGGAATTATATATTATATATAATTCTCTAGCAGTAGAGCCCGGCGTTGCCCGGGGATGTAACAGTAAGAGATAGATCAAGTATCGACTATCATAAAGACTGAAAAATAAAATTGACAAAGATTATTGTTTAAGGTTGACGGACACGCATGTCTTAATTATTTTTTTTTTTTTTACGAATTGGTCAAACCCAAATTCAAAAAAAAAATCTCATTGTTTACAATCGTTATGAGTCTATCGATTGGTGAATAGAATTTTATTATAAACAATTGTCTTGTAAATGGAATTTTTAAAGCATTCTGAATGTAAATAAAGAAAAAAAAGTGTGCAAGACAATAAGAAATACTACCTGCCGAAAAAAAAAAATGGATGTTTGTTTTATCGGCTGAAAATGTAAGAAATCCGATCCCATATATAAAAACACACACACACACACACACACACAACAACAACTGGGTTTTTTAACCTAAGTCACTCCACGGAATCGCTAAAACATAGAGCATAGTCTGATGAAAAGACGCCAAAGTTTATGAAAACAAAATTTTATCGTCAAAATGCTTATGTTTTTATGAAGAGGATATACTAAATTTTTTTTTAATTATTTTTTAAAAATTTTTCCATCTTTTAGAATATTCTAAATTTTGATTTAAAAAACCTTGTTTCTCTTTGTCGCAACAAGGGGTAGTAAATAACATAGATAATTTTTAGCACGTTTTTTGTATTTACACACATTAATTTGGAAAATCTTGCAAAAATAAAAATAATTGTCAGATGTTAATGAAACTTTCAGAAACTATTCACAGATGATCGAAATTATTATAAATGTTTTTTTTTTAAAAGTCATGGCAGAAATATTTTTTTTATATATATTTATTAACACCCCCACAACTAATTTTATGAAAAACTCTAGAAATTCGAGACCATCGGTTTTAGTGATTACAATAGTTAAAAGCACAAGGCTTTGAAGAATGCAAATCATGTATTTTTTTTGTTTTTTTGTTTTTTTGGCAAACGTACCTGAAAATCAGCTGTGAATTGTAACATACAAAACTCAATAAAACAAATATATTATTTAGTTTCAAATGCTTTTATTTGTTTTAATTTGTTTTTTATGAATATAGACAATATTTTCTGAAAGCAAAAAAATTTTTCAATGAAAATTGAATTTTTAATACAATTATTTCTTATTTCTTTAATTTTAAAAAAGATTTTTTAAAAATGTTTGAATTGAATTTTAAAAAATATTTTAACATTAGTTAAAAGCAACATCAACCTTTCAAAATGTCCGTGTGAGATTGTCATTGTCTAGCGCTTTGAAAATTGTATAATTTGGACCAATCAGATTAGCTATGGTAATTAAGAAATGTAATTTTTGTGTTTATAGTCGGACAGTAATTATCAAGTACGGAAGACCAACCAGAATACAATTTAGTTGCATTATTTGAGTTCAGCATTGTTCTCCGCTGTTAAGCCCTTTACTTTTGCGAAACATGTATGGAGAAACTTTATTTGAGTTTTCAATTTCAACTGAAAAGAACAGTATCATCTAAATTAATTAGTAACATTTTTCTTATGAAATTTAATCTCACTATTAAACTTTAATTTATTTTAATTTTTTTATATTTTCTCATAAATGACATTTTTCCATAAATGAAATATCAAAATTAATAATAAAATGAATGGAAATAAAATTACACAGTAAAAGTTTTCCTAAAAGTAACAAGGTAAATATAGTTTTTCACTTAATTATTTCATTCCTTCCATCCGTCAAAGAATTCTCCTCCCATAAGTTATCTAAACGTAATTAGATACCTTTTTCAATCGTCAAATTTAATCTCATTATTAACTGTCTTATTTTTAATTTCTTTATATTTTCCAAAAGCATCGTTAACGTAAAAATTTTAAATAAACAGTATAATCTCTGTTTTTTTAAAAAAAAAAATAATAATTGATTTTTAAAGAATATCAAAGTTTTTAATCTTTTTTATCAAATCGCAAAAATGATTGAAATGATAAATTATTTGTTCACTTAAAAAAAAAAACAATATTTCCATCCGTAGAAAGAATTCTCCTCCGATTAAAAAATGTAAAAAAAATCTAAAAATCATGATCTTTCCTCTTTAATAATAATCGTCATTAGACGCGAAAGGTTATTTCCTGTTCTTTTTTTTCATTTTTTTGTTTAATTACATTTTTCGGCCCAGAATTCTAAGTTAATCTTGGTTTCAAAATATTTTAAAAAAACAGTATAATTTCTGTTTTTTCGACCCCGTTAAACCAGTTTTGAAAAAATGATAATTGATTTTTTGAAATCGAATATCAAAAATAAGATTTTAATCTTTTTTATAAATTACGAAAAAATGATTGAAAATGATTTATCTTTTTGATTTTTTTTTTGAAGAAAAAAAAAAAAAATATTTTTAACGAAAATTTCAGACGTGCTAGGAACGATTAAAAAATGTAAAAAAACCCCCCAAAATACTTTGATCTTTCCTCTTTAATAATAATATGAACATTAGACGATAAAATTTTGTTTTCGTCAAGTTCGGCGTTTTTTTCATCATGCTATGCTCTTTTGTTTACATTTTCTTTGGTTGAGTTCTCCCCCTTTCATTCTCAAAACATGTGTCTTAATCGTGTTTTTAAATTGATTTTCTTTAAAAACAACTGTAAATTTCCCATTTTCAACCCCAGTTTGGAAGAACCACCATTCTCTTATTTATTTTATGTTAGTCCTGTTATATGCATTAAACAACACCGATTTTCACGGACGTGAAATCGGTAAAAAATAAAAACATGTTTAGTTCTCAGAGAGGTTTATAATGCTACGTCCATATTTAGATATACATATACTATATCGCAACTGCCCTGACGTCATTTATCGTCTGTCACGTGATCCTCGTGACTATCTCAACGAAAATTGCTGTCGTATATTTCATTTATTATTTCTCTAATTGATTTTTGAACTGAAATGTTTTTTTTTACATAGGCAAAAGGAAACACATTGAAATAATCATATATTTATGTACATATTGATATTTGTTTTTACATGTAAACAGTGTGTTTGTTCTGGTCATAATCAAAGTTCAAATGTTCGACAAAATTTTCCATTTGTTAAAAGGTAGTTCATAAAGTCATATGCCTTGGTCAAGATAAAGTGTGTATATATGTTCGTGTGTCTGAAGCACATTTTAACGGAGTTTAAACTTGGCTGCTGACTGAATTTGTGTGTGTGGGCGGGGAACACATTAGTAGAAATGTATGTGTGTGTAAGTGCTAATACGTGAAATCTGATTGCGGTGGTTTCAAAAGGATTCACAGATAGATAGTCACACTTACTTTTTTCCACGTCTACGACTATTTCTTTGAGTTGTGTGAATATTCCTTTTGTGTAGTTGTCGCTGATTGAGGTATTGTCATGGGAACGAGAGAATTCTGATCGAGTGTTTACAGATCCAACCGCTTGTCATCGACGAGTGATCCACGTCCAGCTACAGACTGGGTTTTTGCTCTGTATGTTTTTATTGCCCCCGAAATCGGTGTATATATAGTTATCTTGATCACTTGCATAGCTCCAGACGAAAGATTTTTGGTTTATGCGGGATAGCACACAGCAAACAGTTCATTTGGAGTTCAAACGTACGGACGTAGTCGGAAGCATAGCACGTGACTGTACTGTCCAATCAAATTCCAGAAACAACTTTTTTTAATTTTGGATCCTATTTTTTTACTGATTTGTACAAAAATTTTTAGTTTAGTGATTCTGAACCTATTCATAACTTTCTTATTTGTGTTTCACATATTGGTTGTAAAATATAAGATTGTATATCCTAAAGCGTTTTTTTTTATTTGTTAAATTCAGTTCCTCCATTTCTAGCTATTTTATTCGCTTGATTAACTGGTTACAAGCATAGACTGAAGCGGTAAAACATTAACGTCTCTGGGATTGGTGTGATTCCTGAATCATCAATTACGTATCCGAGGAATTGAAATTTGGAAACTGCGAATAGACATTTATCCGGGTTTATTTTTAAACCGAAGTGCTCTAAACGCTCAAAAACTTGTGACACGTGACGCACGTGATCGTCTATATCAGCACTCGCTACTAGTAGGTCGTCGATGTAAGCGAATGAGTGAGATAAACCACGAAGTGCTTCATCGATCAATCGTTGGAAAGACTGTGCAGCGTTTCGAAGCCCGAAAGGCATTCGCAGAAACTCATAAAGGCCAAAGGGCGTTGTTATTGCTGTTTTGTGCACGTCTTCATCGGCTACAGGAATCTGATAAAATGCTTTTCTCAGATCAATTTTGGTGAACACTTTTGCACCTTGCAGAGAAATTGCGAAATCTGCTAAGTTTGGCACAGGATATTTGTCGGGCACTGTTTGTGCGTTTAGTCTTCGATAATCTCCGCAGAGCCTCCAAGCCCCCTCTTGCGCCTTATGGACCATATGAAGTGGAGACGCGAAAGGGCTAGACGAAGGGTGAATTATTCCTAAGTCTAACATATGTTGGAATTCCGCGAACGCTAGTTTGTACTTTTCAGAGCTTAACCTGCGCGGCTTGGAAAAAACTGGCGGGCCAGATGTTTGGATTTTATGTATGGTGTGGTGCTTCACCGTCTTGGTATAAGTGAAAGGGCGGACAAGCGAAGGAAACTTATCCAACACACTCTTAAGAAGATTATCCACTGGCAAAGCAACGTACAATTTGGTGGAAGTAAGGGTGGAGGTAATTCCGTAATTAGTGAGTTTCGTAGTTTGGTCTAAAAGTGAGCGTTTTGATATGTCCACAATAAGTTTGTAGTGTGCTAAGAAGTCTGCACCTAGGATGGGGAACTTGACTTCTGCTACTGTGAATAACCATTGGAAAGTCCTCCTCAGGCCTATGTCCAAAGTCAGTGATACTTGGCCGAAGTGATATTTGTATTTGCGAACCGTTAGCAGCACGTAAGGTGACTGAAGATCTTGTATTGGGAAAACCGGGTCTAGGTGAAATCACGCTAACTTGTGCACCTGCGTCCACGAGAAATAATTGGTCGGAGTTTCTGTCTCTGACGTAAAATAGACTGTTGGCGTTCTCTACCACAACAGCAGACGCCGTCTTCATGTGCTGTTGGGACTGGCGTTTCCCGCTTTCTGGCTTGATGTAGAATCCAATTGCTGTTTAAAACTGCACGGTTTGGTACATTTTCTAGCTGCTTGACCAAATTTGCAATACGTACCGTTTCTTACGCGACAGTTAGATCGGGAACGTCGTTGGGACTTGTATGAGTTGTGAGCTGACGACGATCGCTCACTGTACAATCGATCTATCTATGCAAACAGCTTGTTAATCTGTTGTTGAAGCTTGCTGACTACGTCCTCAATTGGCGCGTCGTGTGGCACTGGAACGTTGACACTATTGTTAGTTGTAGCATCACTTATTTTGTCTGC